>APFE031019187.1:84161-117938 GCA_000404065.3 Pinus taeda
CTGCTACATCGTTGAGGACAACGCTTTTTTGAAGGAGAGGGGCAAGTTGGGTCCCTATAATACTAGTGATTACCCCATTAATATTGTAGCTGCAACCCTTATTAATATTGTTGTGCCCCTATTATCCCCAGTATTGTTAATTATTGTGCCCCATAGAATCCCTCTATTGTTATTTTTGTGGCTTTATATTATTATTGTTAGGTCGCTGAGTTATATTGTGACTCCTTAGACTTCTATATATAGAAAGGAGGTTTTTTCATTTGAATCATCCAAGAATTGTTCATTTATGTAATGTAAAGGAGGTTTCCCCCTCGAAGAGGCTGAATTCTAAGGCATTGATCTATATTTTCTACTTTTCTTGAGCTGTTTTCATAACAAGTGTGGTGACTCTTGTATCATTGTAGACAATTCTAGGCTTGGGAACTATTCCCAAGCATCTAAGTAAGGGTTTTAATTGAAGTGGAGAATCAATGCATTAAACCACTAACACTTGTATAATCCAACTATTCTTGAGAAGTTCAAAGGGATGATTTTCATTTATAACAAAATAAAATATTTGAATTGATTTTGAAAGTGGAAAGGTAGAATATTTGTGAAAATTAAACATTCAAATTGAATACTTAATCCACCAACTATAGTTGATGCATACAGAATAATTCTACAATCAAACAATATATTTTCAAGAGATAGAAGACAACAATTAGAAGGTGTAGAGGAACGAATTTAAAGAAAATTTTCAATTATCTAATCTCCATAAAGATGATGACTTTGTAGTGGGATATTAGGGAAGTTCATACTTAACTTATCCTTACCCTAACTCCTATGTTACCTTGAATATATGATGAAAAATAGAGATGAACATACTAGAAAAACTCACGTGGACAAAAATGTTGTTAAGGCTGAAGTCAGAGTTCTTTGATCATCTTCAAAAGCTTTCAGAAATGCATAATAATGTCTTTTTATTATCACAATGGTTCAACCCATCTTACTTTGAATTACAAAATATTTATAGAGTGTAATTCAAAAAATATATAAATATAATACAATCATTTACAAAATATAATATTATCCAAAAATATTTGGATATATCAAACTAATACAATATAAAAATAGACTTTTTTTTAAACTGATTTGCATATTCAGCGTTCTATTCATGCGTGTTATTGGTAATTGCTACCTGAAAATGTGTATTCATCTCCTATTGTTTTGTGTTGTTGTCCTGAAATGCTGCATTCAGTTTTATTCTAAGAGTTTGAGTAACTTGTACCATATTTTGTCATTTGGAATGGAGAATTTAATCACTTTTCTGTATGCGTCATCTACCTCTATGTACTTCTCAAAAGCTAGCCTAGTAATAAAGAAATGTTGAATTTCTTGATGGATAAATAAATCATATTTTTGGCCTTCAATGAATTCTTTAGTACTTATGATTGCTTTTACTTTAGCAAATTTTGATCTATATGTTGCTATTTCATGTAATCTATGCCGATAATGTTTTCTAGTGGAGTCTATTGGCCACTAGAATCTCTTAGAGGTGGAAGTCCCTTTTGTTGTAATATATTAAATTTCCTGTGGAATTTATTTACCTGCACTTCTAAGTTTTGAAATTTATTTTCTAATTGTAACATCAAATTTCTTCTAGTCAAAAATTTTCTGACTTCTAGGAGGGTATCAATCCTATCTTGAATTCCTAGTTCTTCTAATTCATATTTGGTCTTTGAATTCAACACTTGTATTATCCTTGTTTCCTCCCCTAGTTTATGATCCAATTCTTCTTTAATTTTTGCTATGGCTGACTTTGCTCTTCTTACCAGCTCTTCTTGTTCAAAAAAAGTTTTGATAGATGTCTAGAGTTATGTTATGGTTGAATTGATGCCAATCCATATCTTCGCCATTTCTTTAGATAATCACTACAATAAAAAAGGACATTGGTGAGGGTAAAAAAATGTCACCATAAGCTCATTGGTGACAGTCAAAAGAGCCTCCGTCACCAAAAACTAAACATCACCAAAAGTGGCATTGCCAAAAGTATAACCGTTATGGTGACATTCAATGTCTGTCATGAAAATGATTTATAATGACAGATAGTGACTGTCACCATTTCATATGAGTAATGGTGATGGGCCTTAGCATCTGTCACCAAAAAAGTGAACGTCACCAAAGGTGGAGTCACCAAAAATATAGGTGACGTGGTGATATTCAATGTCTGTCATGAATAATGGTTATAACAAAGGATAATGGTCATCACCATTTCATATGAACAACAATGATTTATTGTGATAGACCTTCAATGGTCGTCACTATTGATCCATATATATGGTGACATTCATTGACCGTCACCATTTCTTTTGTGAGGGTCAAAAAAGGTTACCATAAGCTCATTGGTGATGGTCAAAAGCACCTTCGTAACCAAAGGCCACATTACGAAAATTATAGGTGTTGTGGTGACATTCAAGGTCCATCATGAATAATGATTATAGTGACAGATAATGAATGTCAACATTTCATGCAAACAATAGTGATTTATGGTGAAAGACGTTTTATGATTGTCACTATTGATGCATATATATGGTGGCATTCATTAACCGTAACCATTTCATATTTTAATGAGGGTCGAAAAATGTCACCATAAGCTCATTAGTGATGGTCAAAAGAGAATTTGTCACCAAAAACTAATCGTCACATTTCCATATGAATATCAAGGCACGATGGAATTGAACCACCAATCTCCTACTTGTAAAGAAGGTGCTCTTCCATTAAGCTAATACCCTTTAAAGTTTTAGACATTAAAAAAATTAGGCCTTGAAACTTTATAAAACTTTCAATTAGTTATAAAACTTTGCAAAGTTTTGGAAAATCTTTTTACTAAACAAGCAAAATAGCATCAAAATTGCATGTCCCTACCTAATGGTAATGGAAGCTACAAGAAGTGGCTGGAGGTAAAAATGGTTACGTATAAGATATTCAATATGTTCAACTGAATACTAAATTAGAAGTGAAACTTTGAAGACATTTATAGTTTATAAATGATCTATAACTCTCAAACCTAAAATATGCAATTACACCAAAGATTGACTTTTGACCTTGTGAATCATGTAAATATGTTGTGATAGATAAAAATATACCTCTAAAATACTTATTTGCATGTCAAAAAATAAAAAATAATAAGTATACATGATGAAATTATGAATAATGACCTATATGCTTGAATCCTACTCACTATAGCGGCTGGAAAACTAATTGGGAGTGATTCTCATTATTAATTAATTCAAGATGTCAAAATACCACAATAAATAACAATGACCCTAAAATGCAACCATTAAACAAATCATTTAAAATTATAAACACAGACTTTGGCTAATATGCATTACTTTTCCTACCATTCAAATTTAGAAATTAGTTCCATTTGCAAAAGAATTCAAGGCATGGTCATAACTAAATGCTCTCTAACAAATTGTAATTGTCAAAATAAAATATTGTCCAACTTATTTGATGACTAGAACAACTTCCAAACTTCAAGATACCAGATTAAAAAGGACTAACTAATATAGCAATTTCAACCTCACTTCTTCATGTTGAGATTTAATTCATTCTATTTCTCTCCACATAAGCTAGAATTCACTCCAGATTTCTTTTGTAATGCTTGTCCCCTTCAATCTCACATAATATTTCTTCCCTTTAAAGGGAAATAAATGCTTCTTATATTACAGTTAAAAACAATAGTATATATTGTTTTTATGGACTAAGTGTTACCCATGATGGATCCCTTGACCAATAAGAGCGAGAAGTTTCAAGGGCCTTATGCTCCAACCTTGAATGAATCAATATCCATTGTAAAAGTCTACTTTGGTTGTATTATATGATAATACCCACTAACTTGTCTTCGAAAGTTGATGCTAAATTCAACTTCAAGGAGTTTCAATTAAAGGCTATGTCACACAATTCAAGTTCAGGAATGATTAGGTTCAATTCAAATTCAAATCTTCTGAAATGGTTTGGATGAGGTTTTCCATTTTATATTATAGAAAGGAATATATAATTTTATGTTTGCATTATATTTATATATAATATACTAAATATGTAATTATAATTTATTAGCACAACCAACAACTTATTTATCTCTTATTAAAATCACAATTGTCAGTTGGTGGCTTAGTTAGTGACTTCAAATATTAAAGATGATTAGAAATTGGTGGTCCAACTTATTTTATGACTAGAACAACTTCCAAACATCAAGATACTAGATTAAAAAGGGCTAACTACTATAGAAATTTCAACCTCACTTCTTCACGTCGAGATGTCATTCATTCTATATCTCTCCACACAAGCTAGAATTCACTCTGGATTTCCCTTTATAATTCTTGTCCCCTTCAATCTCACATAATGTTTCTTCCCTTTAAAGAAAAAACAATGTGTCTTATATTACAATTAAAACACAAGAATAATACAAAAAATATTGTATCTATGGACTAAGTGTTACCCATGATAGATTCCTTGACCAATAAGAGCGAGAAGTGTCAAGGGCCTTAAGCTCCAATCTTGAATGAACAAATATCCATTATAAAAGTCTATTTTTTTGTATTATATGATAATATCCACTAACTTGACTTTGAAAGTTGATGTTAAATTCGGCTTCAAGGAGTTTTAATAAAAGGCTATGTCACACAATTCAAATTCAAGAATGATTAGGTTCGATTCAAATTAAAATCTTCTAAAATGGTTAGGATGAGGTTTTCCATTATATATTATAGAAAATAATATATATATTTTATGTTTGTATTATATTTATATAATATACTAAAGATGTAATTATAACTTATTAGCACAACCAACAACTTATTTAAATCTTATTAAAATAGCAATTGTCAGTTGCTGGCTTAGTTAATGACTTCAATTATTAAAGATGATTAGAAATTGGTGGTCCAACTTATTTGATGACTAGAAAATCTTCCAAACTTCAAGATACCAGATTAGAAAGGACTAACTACAATAGCAATTTCAACCTCACTTCTTCACGTCGAGATGTAATTCATTCTATATCTCTCCACACAAGCTAGAATTCTCTCCGGATTTCCCTTTATAATTCTTGTCCCCTTCAATCTCACATAATGTTCCTTCCCTTTAAAGAAAAAGCAATGTGTCTTATATTACAATTAAAACACAAGACTAATACAAAAAATATTGTATCTATGGACTAAGTGTTACCCATGAGAAATTCCTCAACCAATAAGAGCAAGAAGTGTCAAGGGCCTTAAGCTCCAACCTTGAATTAATCAATATCCATTACAAAACTCTACCTTGTTTGCATTATATGATAATATCCACTAAATTGACTTTGAAATTTGATGCTAAATTCAACTTCAAGGATTTTCAATTAAAGGCTATGCCACACAATTCAAGTTTGGGAATGATTAGGTTCAATTCAAATTCAAATATTCTGAAATGGTTTGGATGAGGTTTTCCATTATATATTATAGAAAGTAATATATAAGTTTATGTTCGTATTATATTTATATAATATAATAAAGATGTAATTATAATTTATTAGCACGACCAACAACTTATTTTTCTCTTATTAAAATCATAAATGCAAGTTGTTGGCTTAGTTAATGACTTCTAATATTAAAGACGATTAGCAAGATGTAATAGTATATCCATTGTAATAGTATATTCTTCCATCATAGCCTAACAAGGAAGACAACTCTTACTAGATCTTAAGGCAAAAGGCACAATTGTTCTTTCATTGGAATAAATGCCAATGTTTTGGGTTAAAGAGATTATATCATGATTCTTATCTAATGTAAAGTTGCATGATGTGGGACTTACCATTATATATGCCTCACAACCTTCATGTTTGTGTTCACCCTCTACAAACGTTTTGAAAATCCCATTGTCATCGGTGGGTCTTTCATCATAGAATAAGCTTTTCCCATCATGTTCCTTGCACTCAACAACAACCATGGCACCTACAAAGTACATGTTATATATTGTTAGGAATAAACAAATATCTAACATGAAGTTTGTTTAGTTTAGCTACTAAAAGTCAGTTTTGTTATAGTTCTAAATAGAATTATTAAATATAAAATTGTTGTGTTGTGCCCCCTTCATGCCATTATGGTTTATGGTGCATTGTTGTGCTAGATTTCCCAATAAAAGGTTTACAAACTAAATCTCTTGTAAGCACACCTGAAAATAGAATTCTATGCATCAAAATAATAAATAAATCTATTCAGATAAATAGAGTGTTCTCTACAGAATATCAATACTAGATCTATTCTTCAGTGCCAAATATAGTGTTCCATAACTTCAAATAAGCAACTCTAGAGACCCAGATGAAAACAACAAAAAAAATAGGTGATAATTTTGATAAATACCAGTAATAGGTGAGATCATGGTGGGGATTCAAGCTGGAAAGTTATCATAATAAATCTTGACTGTAACTATAAAGCTATGACCAACATTGATAGAGACTGACAAGGAAAAAAGAGTCATACAAACCTAGTGGAAACATTTTAAAATCTTGTCTAGGTGATAATTTTGATAAATTACCAAGAATAGGTGAGATCTTGCTAGGGAATCCAACAGGAAAGTTATCACAATAAACTTTGACTCTAAATGTAAATCTATGACCAACATTGATAGAGACCAAAAAGGAAAAAAGATTCATACAATCCTAGTTAAAACATTTTAAAGGTTTTTCCGTTGTGGCCATGGATTTTAGTTGATCTAGAAAGAAATGTCATAGATGAAATCCTTCAACGTGGCTCAACCTAGTGAGTACTACAACATTTTCTCTCATAAAATTATATCCAAAACAACTCTAAAACATAATATTACATAACAACCTCAAATATTTATTATCAAGATGACATAACATCTTGATTTAAAAAAAAAAAATCCCCAAACGTTTTACCTTGACTTATTCGTTTTTATTTTTAATTTCCATTGGTTTAAAAATTTTGTAGATAATTTCTATGATCAAAGTTCTCATTAAAATAGAATGAAGAAACTTTCAGCAAGGATTCAATTAAAATTTGGAGAAACTTTCTGAATGGAAGATTGAATTTATCGATTTAAGAACTTATCTCACCCATGTTTCTGAGAAGCGTGTTATAATTAAATTTATAACAGGTGCAATTCAAATTTATTAAGCCAAAGAGACTTTTTATAAAAGGCTGTATAATTCCTTTTGTAGCCAAATATGGAGTTGACACAAAAATTTTAAAAAGATTTTAATAATAAAAAGATATTTCAATATCCACACACACACACACACAAAATATATATATATATATATATATATATTATATATATTATATATATATATATATATATATATATATATATATTATATATATATATATATATCACAAAGCGCTGAATTTTACATTCATATATGAGAATTATGTGCAAGTATATCAATAGTTAATATGAGGTTGACATGCAACAAAGCTCTATTAGATGAAGATAATGTTATATGAAGTGGTGGAGCAAGAAAGGTGTATTATGTCACACTGTAGAACAATGTAATTGTAGCAGTAAAGTGAATATGTACAATGAACGCCAACAAAAATATGCAAAATGGATTAGACATATCGATAAAGAAAGAAGTGGAAATTTTGCGGACAATTTGGCATAAAATTATAGTGAAACTTTATTTTTATTGTCAAATTGTAATTCAAATCTATTGGTCTATGCATGCATGCCAAACAGAAACATATTTGATGCTTTACATGAAAATAATGAGAAGACATTAAAGAGAAGTGGTATAGATTTGGATTGGTCAACACAATACAATATTACATTAGGAGAAGCTCATGAATTAGAATATATTCATCATGATTGCTTGCTTGCAATTATTCACAGGGATGTACAATCTACCAATATTTTGTTGGATAAATTTTGAGTCAAAGCTCGTTAATTTTGGATTTCCAAAATTGTTCAAACTTGTAGAGGAAAGGATTCTACAGTAGCTTTTGTAGGAACCCATGACTACATTGCTCTTGGTATGTTCAGCTTAGTACTGTGCTTCCCTAGTTTTCACCTTTGAAAGCAGCTAAAATTGGGTAAACAAGGAAGAGGCTTTCTTATGAAGAATTGAGCTAGGAGTTAGGGGTTGCGTCCTAAGGAATAGGAGGCCCTCTGCACTAGAGAATGGGAGGTCTATGTGCAAATAATTTGGGTCAGGAAGTGGAAACCTATGTGCAAATAATTCATGTTAGCTTGTGGAGATCGATGCAAGGAAATAGGGCCAGGAAGGATGCAAGGAATAAGAGTTGGATCAAGTGTGTTTTCAGGGTGAGTCCAGCTAGTACATCGTGAGGACTAGATTTTTATCAGTGTGATAAATTGCACTATAAGAGAGCAGATTGTTCAAACTCTGTCAATAAAATACTACAACAAAGAAAGATGGGGTTTTCCCAATTGGATTTCCCAAGAAACATTGTGTAATTTGTGTGATTGTGTTCTTTATTTGTGTGTGTTTATTACACTATTGAATTGTTAAGAGATTCTGCATCTTGGTGGAAGTAAACTAGTTTCAATTTTCAGTTATTCATCTAGTAGTTCCAAAGTTTCATTGAAATTTAACACTTCATCTTGTCTTGATCACTCTAAAATTATTTGGCTCGACCCCTTGAACAAATATCCAAAGCTCATTCTTAATCAGAATTAACACCATCTTGAGTTTCTAGTAGAAAAACCTTCATTAAAATTTAATCATCCTCATGCCTAATGTGGATGTCACACTGACAATTGATCATTACCTTAAAGTTCGACTGAGACTAGAATCAAATTCCTTAGCTACACACTTGAAATTCAGTCAATTTATCATCAATGGGTGTAGAGGCACTTCTAAACCCAAAATGGTATAATTCTAAATATTGTTGTGTTCAAGTCAATTTTCAAATATGTTTATTCTAGTTTTTTTTATAACACATAAATCCTCTATGGCTACCCTTTGATATTAATTTCACCATCAATATGACAACTCAATATTTAAAAGTATTGAAGTTTTCAATGAGCCCCATTCCATATAAATAGTAGATAATACATAAAAATAAATACATAATGAGATCATTTCAGTCATGTATGTTCCTCGCTGAACAAAGGTAAGCACTGAGAATTAGCTAAGAGCCTTATTGCATAACAACTTTGATTAATTACTCAGTGTTTGTAAAAATGAAACAAGTTGTTTGTTATCTTTCAATTCAAAGTAAAATGAAGCTATCTGTTATAGAAAAGCATGTATATTGTTACTTGAGAGAAAATATGGAGAGAATAGCAATAAAGACGATGAAAAGTATTTTCATTTCATGAGCACTTCAATGCCTCCTATAATTTACTATAACAAAAATGAAAAAATCTAATTTAACTTTGACAGACAATCCAACAAACAAAAAATTGCAACATTCAACATCGGTAAATCAGGGAAAACTACAGAGGCTACGTAGTGATTAGGCATGACATTACCAATACAAAAAGTTTTCTTGTGGATAAAATCTCACTACTAGTCATTGCACTAGCTCGTGCAATAACAAGGTCTGTTGCTTCATAAGCCAAGTCCATGTTATTCAGGAACTTGAAAGTCATTGAAGAAGATTTCAATGACACTTCTGAGACATGTGAAAAATTATTTCACATAGAAATATCTATGATAGGACACAACATAAGCTCCATAATGCAAGCCATTTAAATTTTCTTCAAACATAGTAAACCTTCAAATATATCTAACACCAATTGTTGATAGGAAGCAAGAGATGTTTGATACCACTGTACTATTCAAATGACTATAACTCTTCAATTGTAATAAATTGAGTTCAAGGACAATCTTGAACAACCAAAAATGTATGCAAATTGGATAATGTCGTTAACCATCATTGTTATATCATAAGAACATATAATAAACACCATGAAAACATAGTCTCTGCTTGTTATCTGTCACATTTTGTACGAATGAGTAACAAACACAGTCCCACATTTTTGGACTTTGGGAATAAGAGAAAAAAGAATAGTGTCTGTGAGTCTTTGCACTTTGAGAAAAATATATAAAATTGAAAATGAATTTACTTTATTTAGGAATGGGATAAAATGCTAGAATAAAATTTCACTAACTTTAAAAGAATAAATATATATATCATCAAACTTCTTTATCTGAAATATAGAAAACACATTGGTATGTTTTAGAAAATTTTGGAAACTAACCATTAGATTTTAATCATATGCCTCATATTAAAATTTATTGGCTTATGTGCCCCAAACTACACTTTAGTGTTGGAACTACGAATAGGACGGAAAGATGGCATATCTAGACTTGCAGAATAAAAAAATTCTGGCACAATATGTATACAACAAGACGAAGGTGGTTTTTCTTGGGTGTTGAATTACTTGTGAGGCAAACACACATCTCCATTTTATTTTTTGAAATGGGTATTATTTTGAATTTGAAGGGAAGCCTATACACGATGAAGGTGTTGATTATAAAGCTAGTTGTGTGGTTGAGATGGCTACCCTGTGTTGCTATGGTGCAGCTTGAGGTGAGTGAATCTGTGACTAGTTTCGTTAATTTTCAAGAGGTGGGAATATCTTTCATCAGTAATTTAGTGGATTTTATTACAAGTATATCCAAAGGGAGGCTACATCTGGAAATGGGTGCCAGGGATTTTCTGGCCACCCTAAGAGGTCGAGAAGTCAAGATATTTCATGGTATTGGACTCACCGCGTGTAAGAATAATAAAAAATACGCTTATGTTGTAATGTTGTCATTTGACAAGCCCAATTCTTCGATGAAGCAATTCATGAAGTATGCGTCCAATGCCCATAACATGCAGTCCATCCCTTTACAATGCTTTCCTTTGAAATATGCTGCATCCGTTCCTAAGATCTGTCATTGCAATGGAAGATGCAAATGCATTGAAATTTACATAGTGGAAGAGGTCAAGACTCTTCTTGTTTGTTGGATGTGTGGAACACTAAAATCACTTATTGATTCCAAGTGCCTACTGCCCCTATGAGCTACCCGAGAAATGGTTTCCATGGATGCAATGAGGGTATGTTGTATGTGGAGCGATCGGGTGGGGTTGAACATGAGTAGATTGATGACTTTGAAAGCCTTACATTAAAAGAGGGTAACCCCAAGATAGGATTACCTCCTCTAGTCTGTGAAATACTTGAGCATTACAATACCTAGAAAGAGCATTCTTGCATTTTCATTCTAGTTTGCCTACTAGAGAAAGATGAGTGGACAAAGTTGTTGACCAAATATTTCAAGACTAAAGATAATGAAGAAATAAGAGTCAGCGTTAGGGCTTCAGATGCCATGGAAAATTACATGGCTCAAGAAGTCAAGGAAACTTTCATGGCTTGGAATAGAGGACGGAAGGAGCTAAGAAATGGATTAATAGTAAGATTTAGCACTCCCTCCCTAATATTGCAAAGGTTAACATAAATATTAATCAACCTTCTTCTAATTGGATGGTTTAGGGTAAATGGTTTCTGTACTTCTATGGTGGAATGAAAGGCATTCAAATTTTATGTTGTGGGTAGTAAAGATAGTGTATTTGCTGCCAATGTATTTCTAAGGACAACCTGGTGAGGTCTAAGAATACCAAGTCTGATCATGATGATATCAACTCTACTAAAAATAACACCCATATTTTCCAAGTGCTAAGATTTTGAGGTCATCTTCTAGGTCCCAATGAGAAATCATGTTGCTTCTTACCCAATTTTCCAAAAGGGAAACGGCTCGGTCCTATGTCCAAGTAGCAATCCATGCTCCATAATTCCTTAACCCCCGAATGATCAAACCCTTCTTCTAGCCTATCTAGAGCACTGCAGAGTAGTAGGTTTTCTTCATCATAACACACCTCGGAATCCAAAGTCTCGGTGGTTCAAGCATTTTCCATGCTCAGATAAGTGGTCTTGGTCAATTCCTTGTTGACCCTGTCTCTGCGTAGGGTTAGGGACACTAATTCCACTAGTGAGATCCTGGTTCCATTAATATCCAGTGTGATAGCCACGATCCTGTGGTGGTACCACAAGGTAACTGACTGTGGGGCTCCTTCCAAAGGGCATGAGCTCACTCAGACATAGAAGAGCAAATCTTGAAACATTCTAAGGGTCACAATGGGGGCACAACGAGCTTCTTCTATAGAAGTGAAACATCCCTTAGAACCGTGGGATGACCTTGAACATGGGTGGTATTTTTCTTCTCCTTGAGAGCATGCCCAGGTAACCCTCAAGCTAATGATGAATCCATACCATTTCTCAACTTAGGCTAAATCTCACACTGCAAATATAATATTCTATGGAACTCTAATTAGTCAAGTTGGAAAGGGCCTACGAGCCATTTTTAATTTAAAATAACTAAAAGGTAAATAGTTGAGACAATTTGATCATTTTTAAGATGAAATGGTAATTTTATCTTAAATGTCTTAAAAACCCCTTGGTATAGTAGTGATTGGCATATTTCTCAAAAAGAGAGAATACGAAATATGGAACTTCCCTACAGTTTAAAGGTGCCCAATTTCTAAATTATTAATGAGGAATTGAATGTCCTTGTCTAGTATAAGGCTTGTATCTTTCTTACTTTGTTCAATCTCGCAACATCTTAGGAATATTATCCAAGTAAGGAAGTTATATATGGTGGATGGAAGTTTGAGGTCTTTTGTCGAGGAGACACAATTTTACTAATTTGATGTTGAAGAGACATAATTTTACTTATTTGTTGATACAAACCAGGTGCGTGAGTTTTTTTCTTACTTTATAATATGCTCATAGTAAATGCCTACAACGTTGGTCCAAGAAAACAATTAATGCATCTTCTCTATGTTGTTTCCATTTCTTTACAGATGGTTTATGTTCTTGTGGGGATTACTTGTTATGGACAGAAAACAATAGTAAATCTATATTTGTATACAGTCAGTTTTCCACTCTTAGTGGTAGACATCGAGATATAAATGAAGAATGATGAAGTGCTATATAAGATATATCATATGATTACTTGAGCTGTTAGCACCAATCTCTAAAAGTGGATGGTAAACCATGTTGCATGGGTACATTTGAGTGTAGGTATGGGAATGTTTCACACTCTATAAATCATATTTCCCTGCCAAACTAGTAATTTACCAAGTATTAGTAGAGAGAATGGATTTCCAGTACACACATTGACATGTAAGCAAGTTGAGATATTGGTGTTTGGAAATAAATTGGTTTGTGATTATTTTTACAAGCTACTACATGGAAAGGAATGCCTTTGTAACTCTGGGGCTAGTAATATCTCTGAAAGGTTGTACTAGGTGGCGAGTTAGCAGTTACAGGTCTATTTAGGGCAGGTGTAAATGAACAATAGTGGTGGCTAGTTCAACTGTCTAAATAAGTATACATGCATATCCGTTAACTTGTTTAGAGTCATGAAAAGTTAAAACAACATATATATGCAACAATCAAGGGGTCTATCTGATCTAAAATGGATCCACATCATACCAATAAATGGTTATGCAAGGTTCTGGAGGATGCAAAACATCTATTAACAAAATATCTCAAAGAGGTGTGGTTTCATAGAATATGATGATTGCAACATTGCTAGTGTTCTTCGAGTAAGTGCAATGTTTCGAGTGTTAGAAAGAAGGGTAGGGGAACTTGAAAATGAAATTATATGGTACTAAAAATTGAAAACATCATCTTGTTTTAGAATAAGGATTAGGGCATTGAATTACGAAAATACAACATATTTCTAAATAGAGGATAACCAATATTCTTCTTCAATAGATCAATGAAATTCTATCGTGAGTGGGGCATGATAGAATGATGCAATTTCCATAGAAACCAGAGGCAATATTGGTAGCTGCAAGTGCATTGTTATATTATTTCAACAATGGTCAAAATCTTCCAACAGAAATATTTTAGATGGTGGTGTTCCCTCAATAGACAAGGAGGTAGATCAAATGTTTTGATGCATTTCTCATTGATTAAGTGGAAGAGAAATGTTTGGCTGTTGGGAAGGAATTTTTATTTCAAAAGCGACAATGGCCACAGGGCGTCAATCTGACTTGTTCTAACGTTACTTGTGGCATACCTTACATTGTTTACGGAATACCATAAGAACTCATGGCCAAATGCATTGGGCCATATAATCTAAATACAAGAAATATATAATAAATGTGAATTAACGAGATACAATGACATGCAATCAACTATCTCCAAAAGAGGCAAGGATGATTATGTATTTTATTCTTTCAATATTTTTCAGTTTAGAAACTTCAAGCATTTGTGGGTAGATAATTATTTGAGTTTCGATACCAACATCATACACAATTTCCAATCAAATTATGTACCATACTTGAGCTCCCAGATGAGAATGAACCAGGTGAATGATACCTAAGAAAAGACTAATGGATTTAATAAACTAGAAGTAAAGCATGTGCTAGGTGGAAGATCAATTTACAATTACAAGAATAGATAACTTAATTAGTTGATCAAGAAGAAATGAGTAAAATTTTCAACACAATATGTCAAACATCTATGGATTTATTACGAAGTCACCATCTACCATTGTTTGTGATTTGAAAAGGAAGCAAGCAATTGAATCAATAATGTCCAAGTCTTGGATGGCTAGTTTGTAGAAACAAATGTAGTGAGGAAAGAGCAGGGTAAAGTCATCTATCTATCACTATGATAACCTCTTTAGGAGATTCCCATGACTATCTTTTATGTATTTTTCCTGTCCTAGACTAATGATGGTTGGATTTGTTCATGAGAGAGCCATTGGGTCTCTGTACTTCCATGTTTAAGATAATCACTGCCTTCGCCATCCCCACTCTCCGCCCAATTCCAAGCAACATTAAGATGATTACATACTTTTTCAAGTCCTACTAGCTAACAGGGACATCAAGAGGACAACATTCAGTAGCACCATTCCAGTGGAGCCAAGACCCATGATATCTGAGGTAGGAGAATTTTGAATAACAATGTCTACTCCATTACATGATGGGCTTTGGTTAGTTTCCTCCTTAAATAAGTTAAGAGCCAAACCTCATGAATATGAAAAGACACAACAACAAACATGAAGTAGCGAATCAAGGAGCAAGTGTGGACAAGGGAACTTGTTTCAAAATTGATGGCTATCCACAACGTAGGTGGATACCATAGGTATTTTATATATAGAACAAATTCTAATGTCATTTATCACAAAAGGTGACTTTTATGACAAATGTGGACACTTGGACCTCAAGGTTAGTGTAATGCATGTATTGAAACTTAATGTTTCCTCGAGCGATGATCTTGGCTTATATACACAACACATTCTTGATGCATGTGATTTTATGATGAGATTACCTGCCTTGTGGGAAGCTTGTGGGATATCTCTGACAAGAGATATTTGCACATAACACCCCTATTTGAGGTTAACATCATTAGGTTGCTTGGTGTGGTATTTTGGGTGTTATGTCTGGGTTGAGTTGATTTGGGTTGAAAATCCAAGAATTTCATAGATAAGGTTTGTCTGAGGTCAGCAAGGTTTTTATAGCCCATATTTCAAGCTCAGTTTGCCTTCAAGTTTTTTTTCCTGTATAGTTTTTGGATTTTGTTTCTTATCTTCTTGTTGGCTTGATGGGCCCTAACCCAGGTTCAGTGTTAGTCAGCTAAGAAAATACCTACACTACTGGCCCTTTCGGCATTAGCCTGTGGAGCACGGACCAAAGTCTCACCAGAAACAATATGGGGGGATGCAGGAATCAAGTTCCTGTACCCTGAGATGGTCGTGATGGCGGTCTATACTTCTTGATCGTGCTTTCACATAGATTGATAAGCTTCTAGGGCTTATCAATATTCCTTCTCTCCCGTCCTTTAGTACCTCCATGATGGTACCCAGCTGATCTTTGTGCAACCCTAACCTGAGGTCTAGGAACTTACGTGCCACTGATTGCGTTACTGTATAAGTTCCCAACTTATCTTAAGTGTTACCTAATATACCATGCATTTATAGTTACCTTCATGTAATCCTTTACTCTTGCTTGCGTTCATTTAACAGATATATTTGGATACATTCACACATTAAATAAGTATTATAATGTAAACCCATATCGTATCATAATATAATCAGATGCATTTAAATAGAGACAAAATACATAGTGACTTGCAAAATACTTCTCTTCATTGATATCTCAAGTTTAGTACATATTCGATCCACCCTACACACACAGTTGTATTACACACACTCAGCTGTGGAGTTCCACCCTAGGCTTCTACACACTTATCTGAAGAGCATCTACCTACGCTAAGATTCGAGAACACTTAGAACTTCTTACCCAAAATCCTTCTTCCTCTCACTACTCTCTTAGACTCTTGTAAGACTCCCTTTTCATATAATCCCATGGTCCATGGGTAGATATTTATAGCCAACACGAGACTTCAAAAAAGAAGGGTAGACAACCCTTTTACCTCTTCGCACTTTGTGACCATCAAATGTGGAGGCTTTACATATTTATTACAATATTTAGGCCTTCTACCCCAAAACATGGGATTTTAGCCCCAAAACTAACTCTTGGGGGAACCCGTTCCCAACACTTCTATAGAAGCATTTGTGATATTTGGGCGAGAAACACCATTTGCTTTAATGTGTTGTTCACTAGTCTCTTCATCATGCTTGAGGTTGATTCTGAAGGGACTTATCACTTGTATTTGGGGTTTTCTTCAAATTGAGAGTTTGACTATCAAGCAAATCTAGTTCAAACGCCCAAGAAATCTATGCAATATCAATAATCAATTGGCTTTAAATGTCTTTTTATGTCAAAACTTTGAGTTTATGAATTCTCATCTACTAAGTCATCTACTAAGATGGTTTATAATAATATTGGAGAGAATATGACGGTAGAGGGGATGATTGAGTATATCCCACAAAATTCTTATATAGAAATAAGAAGAAAGAAATAAAGAAATCATTTTAATGTCCACGAGGCTAAAGATAGCATACGAGACATATTGCTTCTTCATATGCTTGATGTATTCAGACCTTTTTCTATGAAGCCTCAAAATAAATGCTCCCATCTTCTCAACAAACCCCTCGCTAAATAGATTATCCCAAGAGCTAGCAGCCAACATATCTGCATAAATTTCCCTATTGTCTTTGAAGGCCTCACATTCTAAAATGAAATGTTTTTATGTTTCCACTTTTCCGGAAGAAAAAAAAAATCATACTCTTTCCTCCCATAATTCTTTTGGCTTTTTCCAATGCCTTGTTTCACAACGAAGTTGATGAGAATTAGTCCTTAACTGAGCAATAAGAATTTTGGCTCTCTAAGAGATATTGGCATCTATGTATGCTTTTGGTTGATGACTATGAGTGGGATTAAACACTTCAATATAGTACTTTTTCTTTCTTCCTAGCTCCTTATCCCAAGTATGCTTGTGGAACTTTTCCATAACAAAATATTTTATCTCTTTGTTGTTTATGGGACATGCATTCAAGCAAATATCCCATTTACTAAACCATTTATTATTTAGCTGCATCCAAGTATTTTTTTCTCTTGCACAATCTACCATTAAAGAAAACCTTAGGCCATCTACCCTCTTCCATTTGCTCTATATTTTTTAACTACCTTATGAATCACACCATAGCAATAGCTTCAATAGGAGTTGTCCCTATTTCACTTAACAATATAGCATAAGGAACTACAATTTTAATATTGAATTTGTTCGTAATCAAACGTTTCTGAATTTTCTCAATTTGTCTCCACTGCATGTCGGATGTACTATTGGCCCATAGCTCACAAACACATAGAACCACTAGAATCACTAGAAGCCCAAAAACATTTTACGTAGTTTTCCAGTCCCATAACTCTAACTCTCTACACCTATTTTGAAAAGCATAAAATGATTTCCAAGCCCCCAAAGTAATTTTCTTTCTACAACCATTCCAGCTTAGATTTTTGTTGAAGTCAATTCCAAGGTAGTTGTTATCTGCAACCTCTTCCAGAATGTTTCCTTCAGAGTATAACTTATGCTAGTTATGCTTATTGTCTTCGAGAAAACCACTACTTTAGTTTTGCTAATATTGACTTGCATCCTCATACTTCTACACAAATGCTCAAGGGATAGTAAGTGCTCTTGCAAAAAGAGTTGATTTATCAATTAGAATAAGGTCATCTACATGCAAAAGAAGCCTTATAACAAACTTGCCCAAATACATACCATCACCCCCTTGCGAATTTAACCACTCCTCAAGCTTGTTGATATATAAACCAAAAAGGGTAGGAGACACTGGGCAACCTTGCTTGACCCCGATATTGCTTCTAGAACTTTTAGAAATGACTGCTGAAGTTCTAATTTTGTATGTTTTGTATGACTGACTATCAAGATTGATCGAGGAATTGAATTTTCATTTAATGATTCACCAAGAATACAATATACCACGGGTCTCCCTAACTGTTCATTTGATTATTGGTCAAGAATATAATATGGCACAGGTCTCCTGGAGTTGTTAGAATAGATGGGGTTTATTCATTGACCAAGAATACAATATAGCATAGATCCCCAAATTTTTCATTTAATGATTGACCAAGAATACAATATGGCATAGATATCCTAGATTTGTTAGAAGAGATGGGGTTTATTTATTACAATATGGCACAGGTTTCCAATAGTGAAAAATAGCACAGAAGAGATGGGGTTTAAGGATTACAATATGGAAAAGGTCTCCAAGAATATATTATACCACACAAGAGATGGGGTTTAATGATTACAATATGGCACAGGTCTCCAAGAATACTCAATAGTCTCATGGGACATGTCTTGGTAGTCTCATACTTCGCAATTTTGGAGGTAAAGGAGCCACCATAAAATGAATCTTCTGGGCCTTACCTTTTATTGTTCTAGATGTTCCAGGATGTTTTGGGCTGTCCTAAACTAGAGATCATGAATATCTTAAGAAAGTCTTATCCAGACTAACAGCGTGGAAGAATTTACTACAAAAAAGTATCAAATACAGTTGGAGTATTAGTTTAGTAAGGATTATATTACATATTTATTTGAGCACTTTAGGAATTCTCTATTGATTTTTTTTTATCAAATTCTAAAATATTTTTAAAATATACAATTAAATGAAAATTAACCCATATCAATTACCTTCATCCTTAAACTAGGTATCTTGACCTCTTTCTCCCATTTCTCGTGTGATACAATAGATTTAATTCATGTTTCCATCTTCATGATAAATGTTTGTATTTTATTAATTCATGTTTCCAATTCATGATAAATGTGTGAATTGATAATATAGAGGTTGGCACGGGATGTTCTTTATTAGTACTTCATCTCTTGATGAGTCAATACTTCATAAGAGCATGCGAGGATGGTTTCCTTTACTGTGCTCTTTAAGAGTTGAAGCATAAGATGAATGATTCACAGATTTTATGATAGATGTTTGTATGAGGATTCTTAACACACCCTTCCTAAGCCAAATACATTATTTTAGTTGTAGAAGTGAATTAGAATTCCATTCTTGAAATGGCAATCCTACCATCATTCCCTAAAATTCAATGATTAATCACCTATTTCAAGCATCTATTTTCTTTTGGGGTGATTCATTGTGGAATCAGAGAAACTATAGAGATTCAATTGTGTATTTGCATAAACCATAAATATTTTAGAATTCCATTAGATAACACTCGGAAATGAGAATCTTACCATAGCTTTCGGCATTCGACCCCTTTTCACTAGGACATCCCTAGCAATTTCTCTCGCCTTCATGTTAGTGGATACTCAACCATATGGAAATTAGCAGTGTAAGGCTATGAGAATTACCACTGAATAGAATTTATTTTGGGTACAAATTCTTTGAGAGACACACAACGAAGGCCCACAACACATAGAGCGGCCTTCCTTTGGCTTAACTGCATGAACCGAGGGTTAACTATTATGCCTAAATTACTTGGGACTTGCATCATGCATCATCCCTTTGAAGCCCATAACATTTAAGTGGGAAATGTGACAACGATAGTGGAAACATTGTTTTATGGCTTGGTATTTAATACAAACTAACGAATGAATCAATTCCCTGTTGGCATGTTGCTACACAATTGGCTAATTATTAGTTCTAAGTATAGTTAAACAAAGTCCCATCTTTTAGCCAAAGAGAAAATGTAGCTAGTATTTAAGCTCTTTATTGGATTTCAACCATATTTCACAATAGTATCATCAACAACCTATCATTTTACATGGTGTTATGGCACATTTGTCCATAACCCAGGTTTTGACACTGTGGTAGGGTACATTTTTGTTAAAATTGGCAATTAAGGCCAAATTCCATGTGGGTCTGATTATTTATGGCAGCTGATATTTTTATTAGATCCCTCTCGTCGAGAGGTGTAGGATTGATCCTAAGATCATCCGATTCCGAGAAGTATTTATGGAGATATGAATTTATTTTGATTATGTAATTATTTTCAAGCTGACCAGCTCTGATGTAGGCTCAAGAAGCCCAAACGTCATGTCTATTCAACCTATACGTTTCTCGTATAAATAGACGAGGATTTAATGTCATTTGAACACACATTCTTGAGTGATCTCCTCCTCTCCGTGTCTTTGGTTTTTGGAGAAGAAGAGACACTAAAGAATACATTAGCCCAGCATGAAGCCCTAACCACAGAAGATGCCCTAACTGATCCAATGCAGTCAATTACTTATACTGCACATGGAAGACCTCATACGTTGTATATGTATATGATGTCTCATGCTGTATATGAAGACGCTGCTCTCATACGCTATATGGAAGACCAGATATGTTGTATGTAAAGACATGCAAATGCAGTCATGGAGACATGTCAAACACTGTACAAGGAGTCATATAAAACATAGTCTATATATGAAACCACAACAAATACATGAAACTGCAGTCAATGCACGTGGCTACAGTCAATATATGAAGCCATATCCAACGCACGAAGCCACAGTCATGGTTGTAAAGTCGCAGTAAGGGTAACGAAGCCTAGTCATAGTCGTGTCTTGTGAGGAGGTCTGGAAAGGAGACCTATAGCTAAAAAAGAACTTTTCACACAAGATTCCATCCAATGTAATACACACAACATGGAAACCTTACACGATGTCATAAAGACACTATCCATCACAGTCATGAAAGAGACATATACGTAGATCAGGGAAGGCGTGTAAACACAGCCAAAAAGGATAACTGTTCACGCAAGATTCCATACGATGTAATACACACAACATGGACACCTTACACATTGTCATAAAGACACTATCCAATGCAGTCATAAAAGAGACATATATGCAGATCAAGAAAGACATGTAAAATGCAGCCAAAAGGAGAACTGTTCACACAGTAAAAGAAGACATGTTCACACAGATAAGAAGATAAGAACTTCGCTTATTTCCTCTCGGAAATTTTAGGTGTGGTAGCCACAGTAAAAGTATAAGGTATTTGTATATGCAGTGATCTAAACTCATGTACATCAGACCTGCATTCAAGAGTGATAGATCACATTATAGCCTACACCTCAGATTATTATAAGAAGCAGTCATACTAGATCTCAGATTGATGGAACAGTTAGAAGGTTGGACCTAGCCACTGCCAAGCAGTTACAATGTGAAGGATCCATGTTAATGGCACGTAGCTGTAGGTGATAGTGTGGCGAATACAAGGTTGTCTATAGTAGTCTTGACACTCTTCTGTAGCTATTTTATCATATTGGAAAACATAATATAATAATGATAAATGAGATGATGGGCAACATGATAGATAAGATCTTGGGCAGCATGAAGCATAATGATCATGGACAACATGATAGATAAAATCATGGGTAGCATGATACAGGGGCAGCATGATAGATAAGATCATGGGCAGCATGAAGCATAATGATCATGGACAACATGATAGATAAAATCATGGGCCGCATGATACAGGGGTAGCATGATGGAGCTACATGATAAGGCGCTGCAAATGGATGAAAGGCAACACTATGATAGGTGAAGCCATCACCTTGGAGAATCAGTTGAAGCAAAATGTCTTCAAATGATCTCATCGTCATAGGAGATGATCTATGCTCAGATCTAGATAAGTCAAAGTGTTGACTTCTGTTGTAAATGTACTATCTCTCTCTATCTCTTTCTCTGCTGAACTTTGAAGAACATAAAAGAAGAATTGACCAAGGGTTTCCGCACACATTGTGGGGTTTGTCCCTGGCTTTCACCACATCTTGTGTCCTCTTGTCTTGGCTTGTCTTCTGTGATTTATATTTATGTTCTATCTGAAGTTTAATTTAATGCTGATGTGATTGCTAACTATGAAAATTTAAATAAATTGCTCTAGCATAGAACATACCTAAAATTAACATGGTATCAGAGCCGAGGTGAAGACAATGCCCAAGCAAGAGTGAAAGAGCAATCACCAAAGATAATTGGGACAAGACAAAAGGATAAATGGGTTATTCACAATTCACTGAAGGTGAAGTCGAAGCGGAGCATATTATCAGAATGGCGCAGCAGAACTTCTTAAGGCATACCTAAAGATCACTTCATTAGGAAGTTCAGATCTAAGGGTGGAAAGAAAGGTAGATGTCTTGGTTATGAGTTCGACCCATATGTGCAGGAGTGTCCAAATGAAAGAGATGTAGGTCATCAAAGACACATCCAACTCTTCAAGGAAGCAAGGAACCCCAGGTAAGAAGAGTCAAATATTGTTTCTGATAAAGAATTGTTATATTGTATTGGCCCTCTCCTTCAGATTCTTTGGGAATCTAGCATATTTATTGTAGTGCTTCAAGGCACTAGGTGCACTCTCTAATTTGGTAGAGATGGAAACAATCGTGGGATTACACTTGGAGCCAATGCCACCTATCCTAAAAAGGGAATGGAAGTCAAAGTTTTTATTGTGGCATTCATCAATGGAAAGGTACATGTTTGAAAATAGACTTTTCTAAGATGCTTATCAGTTCAGGGTTGTATTAAGTCACAGGAAGTCCACGAGTAGGACAATGTCCATTGACACATAGCACTAGAGGTCTGTGAGTTAGATGGTGACAGGGAAGCCTGAATTCAAAAAGAGCATGAAACTACATGTTTGAGATGTACAGAAGGAAAATCTTATAAGGGGACCATTCCCCTCAAGTAGCAGGTCCACAGGTTTGAAAAATCTCGTGGAGTTTTGAGATTCATGAATAGGGAATCTCATGTAGACAGGTGGAAGAAAGCCCTCTATGGCTTAAGGCAAATCACCCCGGGCATAGTATGAGAGGATCAACAATTGTCTGATGAAGCTGAGATTCACTACGTGTGAAATCGATCCAAACCATTACTCGAAGGTTGTGGATGATAGACCTCTCATACCGGCACCTATGTCTGATAGGTGTAGACCCTCTCATTTGTAGGAACAGAGGGAGTTGGATTTCGTATGTGGAATGATAAAATGCAAGTCTGTGACTACCTCAAGGATATTAACTTTCAGAAACTATATGGTAGTGATGTCGGAGCAGATTTGGGAATGCCTCTGAGTTTCATAAACTCATTCGCATTGATGTTCTTGCTGAACCTCCGTCCAGACATATGTTTTGCAGTTAGCATGGTGAGCTCATAATTGGTTAAGCCTCACTAGATTGGTGCCAAGAATCTTCTGAGATATCTTCAGGTCACAATCTCTCATGGATTGAGATACACTGTCGGAAATATGAAAACTACATGATTATTCGAATGTTGTATGGGCAGGCAGTGTGGAGGATCACTAGAGAACTTTTTAGTGTTGGTTCTCTTTGGATTCGGCTTCGATGCAGGAATTCGAAGTCGGTTAGCATAAGCACTTCCAAGACCAAATACATATCTATGAGTATGATCTCATATGAAGCTACTTGGTTGGGAAAGCTCTTCAGTGAGTTGTTTGAACACATACCACTATGATTCTCTGTAACAACCAAGGGTAGGATTTTATTACTGAGGAATCTCGTATTCGTTGATTGCTCTAACAGATAAACATCATTTGGGATATGGTAAGTCTATGAGCAAGGAGGCTCCATTGCATTAAGATGATGTACAGGTCGATATACCTTGTCAAAGCCCAGAGGGAAGATCTAATCTGTGATTTTCCCGAATGACTTGGAGTTGTTGAGAGACCTTTGTAAAAGGGTCCTGCAAGTTACATACATTGAGCTCTGGAAGCACTGGGGGCTTGCGGTTCTTACTGGAGCAACATACGACCACAGGGTGACTCACCCTCCCCTGGTGATGTGCATTGGAACAAGATGATTCACTCTCTTGTGGAACAAGATGATTCGCTCTCCTATGTAGTAGGATGATTAGTTCTCCTATGAGGCTTGGATTGATGTGTTCTCCATGGCGATTGTAGCAGGATTGATGTGTTCTCCTGTGAGGCCTAGATTGATGTGTTCTCCATGGAGATTGTAGTAGGATTGATGTGTTCTCCTGTGAGGCTTGGATTAATGTGTTCTCCATGGCTATTGTAGCAGGATCGATGTGTTCTCCTGTGAGGACAGGATTTATTAGTTCTCTTGTCAAGGAATCCTACCCATGCAGTCTGGGACTGATGGAAAGTACCTCTCATCTGATTAATGAGCAGGGAAATGAAGTTAGGGACCATAGTAGTACCGATGGACGCATTGTTGTATCTACTATACTCACTATGCTAGGATGACCTCCATTGATATGGGATCAATGATACTAGTTTGGGACCAGTGGTAGGAGTTGTACCATACTATGATGCTGAATTTGGGTCGGTTGAAACTGGTCTGGGACCAGTGGTACACTCTCTGAGACTGTGATACTGGCCTAGGACCAGTGGTAGAAGTGGTACCTACTATGAAGTTGACTTCAAGTCAGTTGAGACTGGTCTGGGACCAGTGATACACACTTAGAGACTGACTTCGGTCAGTGGAGAATGGTATGAGACATTCTCGATCAATTATTCTTCTTTATTGTTCAGTAGAGCAAAGTTGAGCAGAGCAGAGCTAGGCGAGCTAGGTGAGCTGAGCAGAGCTGAGTAAAGTAAAGTTGAGCAGAGCAGAGCTAGCAGACCTAGCAGAGCTGAGAAAAGTTGAGTAGAGCAGAGATAGCAGAGCCAGCAGAGCCGAGCAAAGCCAACATAGCTGAGCAGAGCTGAGCGAAGCTGAGGAAAGCAAAGCCAGTAGAGCTGAGTAGATAAGACTAGAGCCAATAGAGTCAGTAGAGCTGAGCAGAGCCATCAGAGCTGAGCAGAGCTAGGCAGAGCAGTGCAGGGAACTGATGGCAGAGATAGTACAATCAGACATATGGATTAGTGGATGGAGTTTTCCCTAGTTGAGAGGGAGTGTTAAAATTGGAAACTATGGCCAAACTCCATTTTGGTCAGCTTATTGATGGCAGCTGATATTTTTATTGGATCCCTCTCATCGAGAGGTGTAGGATTGATCCTAAGATCATCCGATTCTGATAAGTATTTATGGATATATGAATTTATTTTGATTATGTAATTAGTAATAAGCCGACCAACTCTTATGTAGGCTTAAGAAGCCCAAACTTCATGTCTATTCAACCTATATGTTTCTGGTATAAATAGACAAGGATTTGATGTCATTTGAACACACATTCTTGAGTGATCTCCTCCTCTCCACATCTTCGGTTTTGGAGAGGAAGAGACACTAAAGAATACGCTAGCCCAGCATAAAGCCCTAACCATAGAAGATGCCCTAAATGATCCAACGTAGTCAATTACTTATACTATACATTGAAGACCTCATACGCTATATATGTATATGTTGTCTCACATTGTATATGAAGATGCTGCTCTCATACGCTGTATGGAAGACCGGATATGTTGTATGTAAAGACATGTAAATGTTGTCATGGAAACATGTCAAGCGCTGTACATGGAGTCATATAAAACTCATTGTATATATGAAACCGTAGCAAATACATGAAGCCACAGTCAATGCACGTGGTTGCAATCAATATATGAAGCCACAACCAATCCACGAAGCCACAATCATGGTTGTGAAGTCGCAGTAAGGGTAATGAAGCCTAGCCGTAGTCGTGTCTTGTGAGGAGGTTTGGAAAGGAGACCTGTAGCTAAAGGAGAAATTTTCACATAGGATTCCATCCAATGTAATACACATAGCATGGAAACCTTACACGCTGTCATAAAGACACTATCCAACACAATCATGAAAGAGACATGTACACAAATCAGGGAAGGCATGTAAAACGCAGCCAAAAAGGAGAACTGTTCACGAAACATTCCCTACGATGTAATGCGCACAACATGGACACCTTACACATTGTCATAAAGACACTATCCAGTGCATTCATAAAAGAGACATATACGCAGATCATGGGAGACATGTAAAATGCAACCAAAAGGAGAACTGTTCACGTAGTGAAAGAAGACATGTTCACGTAGATAAGAAGATAAGACTTTGCATAATTCCTCTCGGAAATTTCAGGTGTGGTAGCCATAGTGAAAGTATAAGGTATTCGTATATAAAATGATCTAAACTTAGGTACATCAGACCTACATTCAAGAGTGATAGATCACATTATAGCCTACACCTCAGATTATTATAAGAAGCAGTCATACTAGATCTCAGATTGATGGAATAGTTAGAAGGTTGGACCTAGCCACTACCAAGTAGTTACAGCGTGAAGGATCCATGTTAATGTCATGTAGCTTTAGGTGACAGCATGGAAAATCCAAGGTTGTCTATAGCAGTCTTGACACTCTTCTGTAGACATTTATATTGGAAAACATAATATAATAATGATAAATGAGATCATGGGCAACCTAATGATGAACGAGATCATGGGAAGCATGAAGCATAATGATCATGGGCAGCATGATAGATAAGATCATGGGTAGCATGATACAGGGGCAGCATGATGGAGCTACACGGTAAGGTGCTACAAATGGATGAAAGGAAACACTATGATAGGTGAAGCCATCACCTTGGAGAATCAGTTGAAGCAGAATGTCTTCAACTGATCTCATCGTCATAGGAGATTATCTATGCTTAGATCTAGATAAGTCAAAGTGTTGACTTCTGTTGTAAATGTACTATCTCTCTCTCTCTCTCTTTCTCTACTGAACTTTGAAGAACATAAAAGAAGAATTGATCAAGGGTTTCCCCACACATTGTGGGGTTTGTCCCTGGCTTGTGCCACATATTGTGTCCTCTTGTCTTGGCTTGTCTTCTGTGATTTATACTTATGTTCTATCTACAGTTTACTTTAATGCTAATGTGATTGCTAACTGTGAAAATTTAAATAAATTGCTCTAGCATAGAACATACCTAAAATCAACAATTTTCCATGTATGATAGATGCCAGTCATATACCATGTTATTTTTTTTGCAGATGATCTATTTTTTTATTGTTAGTTCATGTTGTTCTAATATCAATTATAGATTTCTAAACATGTGCTTCCTTATTGCTTCTTGTACTGAGGTTTCATTAGCTTCTTATGTATGTAAACAAGTAAATTTCCTTAAGTTTAATGTGACGTTCATGAGGAAAATATCTTCGAAAACAAATACTGAATAATAGACATTAAAATTACAACAAACCATCAAAGAGACACTTTAACACAACGTTTTAATGAAGGAGTTCACCCCTCCTGGGTTACATCTCCTTGGTCCAGCTTCCATGGCTTGGGCCTCTATATTAGATCAATATTGAAAAATTTGTTTTACAAAGCTCTATGGGTCCTTATACCTGCACCAATGTGTTCAGAATTTCCAAATTAGCAAAGAACACCTCATCCTGAGCTCAATTTGGTCGAAAATTGCCTTCTCTATGACTTAGATAGTCTTCTCCTAGAAAATTTCCTCTAAATCTAGAATGGCTCTAGTTAGAGCCGCTAAATGTGGAGGTGGGCCCAAATTAGTGGCACCACCAAACTTCCACCATTTTAAAATCAGGTTTAATTAAATTAATTTGGATTAATTAACAATAACCCTGCAATTATTGTTAATCGCGCAGTTTTGTTAACCATAAACCTGACGGTTATGGTGTAGTGTTCACATGTGGAGTTAATATCACATTAACCACTGGGGTTATGGTCTGTTAGAAGGGTAAACGTTTGGTGTTACAACAATCACATTCACATGGCAGGAACTATTACAGTGTTGGTGTGTTGGACTGTCTATCAGATAAACCACAACTAAGACCGCGTTGTGGTGTTCACATGTGATGCATTAAACTGTCAGGGTAACGGTCTATGTCGGAGGTGCCAGGTTACATAACCATAATTGCCAGCATTTGGGTTGTTGTGATCACATTCGGAGGGCTGGCCCTCCTAACTGCCCATTCCCATAATGTTAAAGTTTAAATATATGTTGATAACATCTGGGCTTGCCACCGTGGCATTCTTTCATTGGACCAAAAACAAACCAATAAGATTGCACCAACACACCACTTGCATAACCCAATGAAATGATGCCACTTGTCCATCTATAATTCCTTGTTGACCATAATTGAACCTACCTAGTCACTTGCCACATCAGTAGTACAGACTGTTGACTGTGTAGTGGCTAGGCATTCTTTTTGCAAATTTCTCCTGTTTAGCAAACTGATCAGAACACAGTAAATTTCTCATACGAACTCAGTTGTTGGCGAAATGAGTTGCATTAGGATATTTTTTCTAATACAGACATGGTCATTTAGGTTTCGAGCCGTTCTAAGAACTTTGACTTTTGAGCTAACTACTGAACGCATGATCATGCCTCCCCACTAGAAACCTTTTGGGACCCAAAATATACTATCAATTGTTCAGGAGGTGAGGGTACAACTCCCTCACCTTCTCGATCTGTAACCATTTAGCTTGAGAATGATTTTTTCCCTTGAGTCCCACTCTAAGTTATTCGATATCCCCTCTTTTCGAAGTCCTGGTTCTTTTGTTAAGTATAAGATCTTGTTGAAGCTCATCTAGATATTATGGAAGGAAATCATCTATTGATGGAAGCTTAACATGCTCTCCTTGATAATCAATCAAAGGAGGCTAAAATAATCTCAAATTCTCAACATTAACAACATAGTATATTTTCATATAAGGAGGAAAATCAAGCTTAAAAGTATTATTACCAATCTTTCCTAGAATTTTAAAAGGATCATAATGGATTGGTTTAATTTTTTTACCTTCCCCTTGAAGTTTGTCTTTGTTAATATATAATCAAACTTCATCACTAACTTGAAATTTTTGATCAACCCGATGTTTGTCATTCCTTGCCTTGTAGCTGCTCTAACTTTTCTCAAGTTGTTCTTGCACTGTATGATGTATCAACTAAATTTTCTCTATGAACTTCCTTTCCTTATTGATGTCACTGTGACCATCGATGGTGACATATTTCTTAAATATGAAGTCCAATGGTGATCTTGGAAAGTGCCTATAACATGCCTCAAATGGTGATATGTTTGTGGAAGAATGCTTTACTCTATTGTATGCATGATGTATGTAATGAAACTTTTCATCCCACCACTTGGGATGTTTGCTGCAATATCCTCTAAGAAGATGAATAATTGTTCTATTGACCACCTTGGTTTGTCCATCTGTTTGGGGATGAAAGGCTTTACTCTTCTTCAACTTTGTGTCCATCATGTCCCACAAATTCGACCAAAAATTCCCAACAAATCGAGAATCTTGATCACTTACAATAGAAGTAGGAAGACCAAAATGAACCCAAATGTTTTGGAAGAAAATATGAGTTGTTTGTTCAACTGTAATTTTCTTTCTACATGGTGTTAGTATGCACATCTTTCTGAACCTATCTACAACTACATATAAGTAATCATGACCTTTCCTTGACAATGGAAGACCTACTACAAAATCCATTGAGATACTATCCCATGGATGTAAAGGTACCGAAAGTGGAATGTATAAACTAAGTTTCCCATTGCTAGGCTTACTTGTAGCACATAAAGAACATCCTCTTATGAAATGAGAAACATTATCCAACATGCGTGGCAAATAACAATACCTTTGAAGATTCAGTACTCTCTTTCCTACAACAAAGTGTCCAGCAATCGACGAAGTGTGTGCCTCCCTTATGATATTGTTTCTTTCTACCTGTGGAATATACAACTTTCCCAAGTGAAACAGCAAACTATTATGTATATGATAATCCAACCCTTCAATTTGATTTCCTTGACTCAAGCTTGCATATACTTCTTGAAAGTCACTATCATTTTCATATCGTTCTATGTAACTTTCATGCAAAACAAAATTATGCTTGAGTATAAAAGATGAATTTACAATAGGCCTTGAAAGAATATCATCTACCTTATTATAGAGTCCCTTTTTATACCTGATAACCAAATTAAATTGATGTAGAAAACCCATCCATTTGAAATGTCATGACTGCTGCAACTTTGATTGTGACTGTAAATTAATGCAATGGTTGATGGTCGGTATGGATGACGGTATGCTTCCCCATAAAATAGTGCTTCCATTTCTTAACACCTTGTACCAATGCATAAAATTTTATGTCATAGGTGGGATAGTTAGTTATAGCTCCATTAAAAATTTCATAATGAAATGAAATGGGCTTACCATTCTGCAATAGAATTGCTCCCATGGCATAATCACTTGCATCCGTTTGAATCTCGAATGGTTTTCTAAGATCCAAAGGTTCCAATACCGGTACTGAAGTGATCTTTTGCTTCAAAGCATCAAATTATTTCTATTGTACATCTCACCAATTGAAGACTTTCTTGACACTTGTCAATGCATGTAATGTAATTGCAATTCAAGAAAAATTAGCAATAAAATTTCTCCAATATTGTGCTACCCCTAAAAAGCTTCTTACCTCTGTACTATATTGGGCTTCAACCAATTCAGAATGACCTCAACCTTAGAGGGTTCGTTATTCAGCTCACATCCTCCAATAATGTGTCCCAAATACACTAAAGAAGTCTTGCCAAATTCACACTTCGACATCCTTAAAAACATTTGTTCTCTTCTGAGGACATCAGGTACTTTATTTGCATGCATGACATGTTCATCTCTTGACTTACTGAATATGAGAATATCATCTAAGTAGACAATGAAAAAATCATCTCGAAATGGTCTCAATACATCATTCATTACCCTCAAAAAGTATCTGGAGCATTTGTAAGACCGAAAGGCATAACAAGCCACTCAAACAATCCTTGTTTAGTTTTAAATGTGGTTTTCCAAATGTCTTTTTCAATGATCCTAACTTGATGATAACCACTTTGTAAGTCTAACTTAGTGAAATACTTTGCATACCTCAACTGATCAATAAAATCATCAATTCTTGGGAGTGGATAATGATTCTTTATAGTAATTTTGTTCAGTGCACGGAAATCCACACACATGCACCAAGTTCCATCCTTCTTTGGCACCAAGACAATGGGAAAACTACATGGATAAGTAGATGGGTGTATGATACCTTTGCTCAACAATTCTTGAATTTGATTTTTGATTTCCATGCTCTCCATAATCGATGTGCGATACATGCCAATGTTTGAAAGTGGAACATCATGTTGCAACTAAATCTCATGCTCAATTCCCTTCTTGGGAGGTAACCTCTTTGGTTCCTGAAACATCTCACCATGCTTGCTTACCACATCAAACAAATCAGATTTCAATTTATCATCACAACCTTCAAAAGGTTCATAATCAATATCATTATTTTTCTTGATCATGAGAAGCATAATTTTTTTACTTGCATTTACTAGTCTCTTCATTTTCCCTACATTAAACAAAGAAATGTTTAGCTTTTTTCGATGGGCTCTCACAATGTACTCCAACCCATTTTTGAGAAATATGTATTTGTTGTCATGAAAATAAAATATTGCTTTCCTATCATACAAATGAGGAATACCCAAAATAATTCCTGAGATGTCAAGTGGAGCAACATCTAACTCAACTTCATCAATAAACTTTTCAGTAATGGTGAACTTGAATAAACACATCCTTGTAACTTGTAAGTTTGCATTGTTAATTATTGAACCCAATGGATATGGCTTATGATGAGGTACAGTTTCAAGGTTTAGTTTTTTTTAACAAGTCTTCTGAAATCAATTTTGATTGTGACCCACTCTCAAATAATGCATCAATATTTGTATGATTTGAAATCACTCTTACATGAAACAACATTATTCTTGACTCTTCATTTGGAGTGTTGTTTTGACTATGTGATGAACTAGTGCTTGCAACCTTTTCTTTCCCTTTTGTGACCATGGCTGAAATCTTGGTCTCATCACCAGAGTCTGAACCAAGGTCATGTTGTGTGGTAGCGTTTCTCTTTTGTTTTCCCTTATTATTTTGTTTCTTAGGCCTTAATTTAGGATGCAATTTATAGAAGTGGGCTTCATCATGCCTCTCTTTGGAACAATGTTTGCATGCTATTTTCTCCCCTTCTTTCTTCACACTTGCATTCTTATTTCCCTTCCATTTTCCACCTTCTCTTTCTCCTTACCCTTGAATGGCTTCCTCTTACTACACTCTTCCTGAATGTTCTTTCCTCTAGATTCAAGGTGTGTGGCTTGCACACATACCTCATCTAAATTGTTTGGATTGAACATAAGAATAGTATGTTTCAAATAGGAATGTAAACCCCCAATATATTTCAACAATGTATCTTTGGAATTCAAATTTACTCCTAACAACAAATCCCTCTTCCTAAACTCCTGTGTATAATCTTGGATTGTGTCAGACCAAGAGGTAACTCCTCAAATGTAATCATATTATTCATTTAGGTTGTTTATTATTATATACAAGAGGGAGTAACTGTTGGAAATAATACTGAGGGGGGGGGGGGGAATTAGTATTAGAAACTTAGCAATATTTCATTTCCATAAACATATTTATATACAATACTTCTGTTAATGCAACTTGCGTATATATGCAACTGTGTTTAGAGAAACCAACGTATACCTTGTAAACTTATTATTTAGTCAGTTGATTCTTACTTTGTGTATCAGAACCATATAAGCAGTAACAGGTACAGTAAAAACACAGCAGACAATCACACACAAGAACACAAGATATAAGGTGGAAACCTAATGTGGGTGAAAACCACCTACTGTAATTTGTCTCTATCTTCTTTAAATAAGAAACTTCTTTTTACAATATTTCTGTACTAGTGCATTCTTATACCAGTATGAAGGCTTCTACTTGTAGAATGCTACAACCTTCTCTCGTTCTCCAGCTTCTCCTAGAAGGGAGCTACAACACCCTTAGCTCTTGTACTAGCTAATGTACTAGTATGTAGGTGCTAACCTACAAAAGGCTACAACTTTCTCTTTTCTTCCAGGGACCACGTTTCATAATTTTTCAGACTGGATCCATCAATAGCATCAAAATATATCTGCATCAACCAATCTCCCTTGCACTTAACCAAAACTGAATCAAACAATCACTTCTCTGAATGTTGTAACCAGAATCAGTAACAGTACCAGAACCCAAATAGAACCCAAAACACTGCAATAGTAAACAAAAGTATCTAAAACATATTATATGAGACGTACGCTACTTCAATGTGCCTAACTTGCGTGCATACACTGTTATATGAAGGCAAACCTGCGTATACGCTGTTTTGAATTTCCGAACCAGCGTGTATATGCATGTTACACAAAAATATCATCACCTTGATTATTTGCAGTCAATGTAGGTCTATCACCACCTAAACCAGCTTCCTAAGCAAGTCTCAAACTTTAGCTCTTCAAAACAAGCTTTAGAAATGAGAGAAAGACATCAAAAAAGCAATGTAACTCTAGTTCCGCACTTTCTCTCACTTTTGCCTGCGGGCCCGCACCTTTTGTTCAGGATAT
>APFE031019187.1:118940-129467 GCA_000404065.3 Pinus taeda
TAATAAAATCAAGCTCATTTTTCTCAACAAGTATCTCATGTTATTTGTTTCATGGACTCCTTGACTTTCATGTTAAATATGTTTTATAATACTGGTTATTCAGGTGATATTTAATCGTTTGCTTATTTGTGTTTGCAGGTTTGCGACAAAGGAACTTACTTGAATCAAAGGAGCGAAGGAATCTCCAAACTTGCATTGGACATGAGGTAGGCCTTAAACACATTTGTTTTCCATTATTTATAAAGCGCATTTAGCGAAAGATAGTGTCTGGTTGGTTTGTTTGTCATTAGGTCTTCATTAGATTCTAGGAAGGTCTATCTTGTCCGCAAGATCGACTCATTCCGCGTGACAAAATGGCGACTCCACTGGGGACTTGATTGTTTTCCTCGTTTTTCTTTGACTTGAGAAACTTGCCTTTTTGCTTCTGTTTTTGGCTTTTTGGTATGGCTTTGGGTGGACTTAGTGGATTTAGATTTGTTTTTTACTTTTCATTACTTTGGTCGAAGTCCGCAGTCTGCACGTGTATCATAGTGCGTACCTGTATGCACTTTTACTTTGTGCATAGAGCGTACCCGCACTTGGGTAAATTCTGCACCTGGGTACCCTGCTAATTTTTTTAAAATTTTGACTTTTGCTCTTTCAGTTAGTTTTATTTTTGTTTTTCTAGTGGTTATCCTCTACCCATGCCTGCATGTGACTGGTTGAAATCTTTCCTTGGTTTAATTTCATTAGCATTAGGGTTTTAGGTGAAATTCCTAGGAGTTTTGCTTGTTGGGTTTTTTTTCGATTTGGTTGTGTAGTGGCTCTGATCTTAGAAGCTGTAGGGACTTCAGATCACCTTAGTGTCTACCAGTCTTCTTGAGAGTCTGACCATTTTTGAAATCTCCCCTTGTTGAGAAATCCGCTTTGAGTTTTCTCTTTACAAAGCTTTGAAAGACTTGTGATTGAAAGTTTGGATTTTCATTTTAAAAAGGAAAAAACAAATTGGTTGTTCTTGACTTATTTGTGATTCTGGAAAAATTAGTCCTTGGTTTGCTTGTGACCAAGTAAAACATCCTCAAAAAGACTTTTTGTAAGCTTTTTACTTCAAATAGGGTTTCTTAGTTTGTAGATCTTAAGTTTGCTTTATTCAATAGTGTTATCAAAGATTTTCTTTAGTAATAGTTTTAAATGTTTTTTAACAAAAAATGAAAGGTCTCTTTTGAAAAAAGTTTGTTCTTAGTAGCATTTGAGTTTTTGAATGAAAAGAGAAATTCTTGTGGAAATAGTTAGTTGTCTCATTTTTGAGTGCATTGAAACGAATACTCTTCTTTTGATTTGATTGTTAAGAATGATTTGTGTTTTCAAGTATTTGCATCTTCCAACTCTTTCCTAGCTAGAACTTCATTGAAGAGAAAAGATTAGTCAGTCATCTTAAGTGCATTTTTTGTAGTGATTTTGAGTCGAGTCCTTACACCATAAGTTTCATCTCCATCACCTTTTGACTTAATCAAAAACCACTAAAAATCACGCTTATTATAAAATTAATCTAGCAAATTTTTTATTTCTAGGGCTCTGATACACCAATATAGCTTAGGGTAGTATCTTGGAGTAGGGAGTAATTAACTCTCCAAGATAGTAAAACAAACAAGTAGCTTTATCTTGCGGTAGGAGAAATCCAATTGTTGCATCTATGCTCTGGGAAAGCTCCTCTTAAAGGAGAAGCACGAGATCGTGTCCGAACCGGTGTGGGAATCAATCCTTCCTCATTGGGAACGACGCCAGATATTCACGTATTACAAACGGTAAACCTCAGATTAACCATTGTCGAGGAGCCTGGGGTCACTTGTTGGTAAACCTCGGTTTATGTCGAGGAGCCTTCAAGGGGATTGAGCTTGCTACTCTGCCGTTGCGTGCGTATCGGATCGTAGACTGTTCCCCCAGGTATATTTGTTTCTATTGGACCTTAGTGACCATATTCTCTAGGATTCTTCCTAAGGTGACGGCGGCGGGAAGATCCCACTGTACCTGGAGCAGACATCGGCTAGACTCACTTGGATTTTCTGGGGGGTTCTCTTCACTCGAGACGGTTAAGTGGAGAAACTCGGTCTAGTCTATTCATTAAGCAGGTTGCTGGGGTAACTGTTGCAACCACTATTTCTGTATCGAACTCTGCGACGTTGGATTTCATCACCAACTAGTGTTTTCGGTCCGGAAAGTTACTGTTTGTGTGTGTTTGATCTCTTAGATTCCTAGGCGTGTGATTCAATTTGATTGGTTCTTTAGAGACTTTAGGTGGTTTTCATTGAGATTTTACTTTGTTTGCGTGTGAAGTAGTTAGAAATCTTTAACTGTGGCTGAATTAACGAGGCATTCCCGTAGACTTCGGGGCCAATCCCCTGAGTTTGTTAATGTGGCTGATTTACTGAGGACTTCTCATAGACTTCGAGGTCAACCTCCTGAAGATATACCAAGTCACCTTGAAGGCTTGAGAGTTATCGTATCTCCCAGTAGCGGTAGAAGTGGGTCACCTGAAGAAGGAGAACCTTCTTTGGTAGAGTATTTTGATTCTCAACCAGTAGTAATTTCAGAGGTTACTGGTAGCATTGCTTCTACTAGTGATATAGGTGAAGAACCTGACGTATCTGAACCTGAATCTGAAGTTGCTCCTACTCCTGTATCAGAGTTTGTTTCTCCGACTCCTAGTGGTCCTAGTTCTCCTAGGGTAGAAACCGTAATCACCCAATATCTTCCCGCTGGACTCATAGCGATCGAAGAGCTTGCTATTGCAGATATCGAAGAAAGCTTCCCTTTTCCAGATAATCGACCTATTTTAGAGTTTAGGGAGCGTGAATCGATTTTTTATAGTCCGCCTAGGAGCACTGGTTGGTACCATTCACTGACCAATCTTTTGGAAAATCCGAGACTTAGTTTTACACCACCTCACATTTTTTATCACCCTTCACCTAGAGATCATTATCCTGCATTGAATATGTCTAGTCCATCATCCATGTATTCCCAATCCCCGAAAGCCTATTTATCCGGCGGTCCTTCTGTCCCCGCTGGGTATCAGTCCATTTCTTGTACTTTTTCGGGAGTATCTCCTCGTCCTATCGAACAAAAGTTGTTAACTGGAAGTAGTGGTACTAAACCGTTGAGTGCAGAAGAAATTCTAATGATGTCAGGTCAACCTCAAGGCATTCAGTTACCGCCTAGGGGGAAACCTCAAGGTACTCAGTATGTGCCTGGGGGGCAACCTCAGGGTACCCAGTATATGCCTGGGGGGCAACCCCAAGGTACTCAATTTGCGCCTGGGGGACAACCTCAAGGACAGTACATACCTACGAGACAATACGTTCCTCAAGGTCAACCCCAGACTCAATATGTACCCCAAGGTCAACCTCAGTATCAATATGTACCCAAAGGTCAACCTCAGTATCAATATGCACCCCAAAATCAACCTCAAATCAGTATGTACCTCAAGGTCAACCCCAGTATCAGTACGTGCCTCAGGGTTATCAACCCCAAGGTCAGTACCCATCTCAAGGTTACCAACCGCCTTCTGGTCAACCGTATTATCAACCTTACCCTCAACTCGGTTATGGTCCTCAGTATCCTCAAGGTCCATACCCCGGAATGAATTTGGTGTGGGATCCATCTCAAAATCAGCAGGTCTTGCAACCAAATGTGCAGTCGTCATCTCAACCTGGACAACCGGCTCGCTGGTCCATCTCAACAACCCGTCCAGTCTACAGCTCAAACTTCTGCACCTTCTGTAGTTTCTCAGGCTGGGCCTAGTACGCCTCGTACTCCGCCTCAAACGTCTGCTGCAACTACTGCAACATCTTCTCCATCTACCCCACCTTCTTCTGGAGTATCAGCAGCTCCGGTTTCTACTGTTCCTGTATCTGCTCCTCAGACCTCTTTACCTCAGTCTGGATCTATGGTCCAGACTTCGGTCCAGATGCCTGTAGGAAGTACGGTTGTTACTTCTCAACCTCAATTTGTTCAACCTCCGTACCAAGGACAGTACCAACCTCAATATGGTCCTGCTGCGCAGCAACCAACCTATCAGTATCAACCGTACCCTGGGTATACATATCAACAACCTCAGCAACCCCAGTATGGTCCGGTTAATCCTGGTTTGCCAGGAGGACAAAATATCCCGAATGCGATTCCCATTCCGAGTTATCCTGGATATCCTCCTCCTGGGGCTGGTTTGCAGACCCCAAGTTTCAGAGACCCTAATCGTCAGTTACCATTCATTGCAACTTTGGACTTACCTGACTTGACGCGCCTTATGAACGATCCAATCAATTATCTTCCGTATTGGCCACCAATGCAGCATAAGTTGCCGAGTGAGATTCTGAAATTCGAAGGTAAACTTGGAGAGGACCCGTCGAACCATGTGATGACTTATCATCTCTGGTGTGAATCCAACTCCATTTCTGATGATTCTATTCATTTACGTTTGTTTCAACGCACTCTAATTGGTCTTGTGGCCAAATGGTATATCGAATTACCGCGAGCCACTTTTTATGATTTTAGTCAGTTAGCTACCTCGTTTTTAACTCATTTTCATTTGCCAGTCAGATATGACAATGGCACGGAGCTATTAACTTCATTAAAGCAATCGACGTCCACTTACATCTCCGATCATATCCATGAATGGAGACGTCGACGGCGTTTAGTGAAGGTTTATATTCCGAATCAAATCTTAGCTGAGTGGTTCGTAAAATCCTTGTTGCCTAAGATCACTGAAGATGTAGCTAAAGCCGGAGTAGTTACTGAAGAGCAAGTCATTGCTCAAGCACAGTACCTTGACTTAGTTTATACTCAGTCGGGTACGTTACACGAGAAGATCCCCAACCTACCTAATCAAAATCAAATCGGTACTACTCCTTCAGGGTCTCATGCCGCTGATGGTATGATTGGCACAGTAAATACTAAAAGTAAGAAGAAATCTTCTAAGAATTCTTCTCCTATAATAACCTTGCCAGATTCCCCGACAGAAGAGTCTTCCGCGGAACTTTCCGCCGATATTCACGTTGTAGAATCTTCTACAGCTAAACCTAAAAACGATGGTAAGAAGAAAGGGAAGAAGAAGAATAAAGAGAAAAATCCAAAAGAGAAACCTGAAAAAGCATAACCCTCTGAAGAAAAGAGCAAACCTCGTTATCCGTGTCTCATTTGTGATGAAGACCATTATACGAGAGACTGCCCTCATCGGGCGGAGGTTGCAAAAATCGTCAAAGGTTCCCAAATTCCTGTTGTCTTGAAGGATCCTTTTCCAGATCAAGATAGTAAGATGATCGGTTCATCCTCTAGTGCCAATGAAGAACCCATCTTGATGATGTCTCATGTAAGGATTGCGACTCGATCGCAAGATTATGGTAGTAAAAGTCATGTTGATGGAAAAGAAGCAGAATCTTCTCAGTCCAATCCATCAACCTCAGCTCCCGGTTCCAATCCGCTACAGATCGAGAAACCTAAACCAGATTTAGTAATCAAATCGCCCACTAAGGGTGTACTTCGGAGATTTTCTTTCAATCCACATGCGAGAGCAGCTCAGAATTACAACATTGTTGAGGATTTAGCTGTTTCCCCCTCAGCAATGTCGGCTTTGGAAGTGCTGCAATCATGTCCAGCACAATGCAAATTACTTCTTTTGGCTATAGGAGTTGTTGATATTCAGGACCCGAACCTAATAATCTTTGATCTAGAAAATAGTGCACCGTGTCTCCCCCATCAAATGGCTGTCCAGATTCCAGTGATAGTCAAAAACAGACCTGTTCATAGGACTGTGATTGACGAGGGAGCTTCCACGTGCATTATGTCGATATAGTGTTGGAGATTGCTTGGTTCTCCTTCACTCAATCAATCCCCGACAATTCTTAAGGCCTTTGATGGCCATGGGTTTCATCCGTTCGGCATTTTATAGGATCTACCTATAGGGGTTGAAGGAAAAACCGTTAATCTAGACGTGGAGGTGGTTGATGCCCCTCTAGATTACAACCTTCTCTTGGGTCGTAGTTGGTCTTACGCTATGACAGCTATTGTCTCATTGATCTTTCAGCTTATCAAGTTCCCTCATAATGGAAAGATCGTAACTATAGACCAGTTGTCATATTTTTCATCCGACCCAGCCTCTACTGAGAGTATTCAGCACGTTGGCAAAGTGACGATCCCTTATAGGGATGTTGGTGTAGGGTTAGTTAAAGATTCCGGTTTACTGGGTACTTTTCCTTTCCCTCCTATCAACGCATCGTATTCTACTGCAACAATTCATATGATTTCATCAAGAACCATCGTTAATGATGATCCTTGGATCATTTCTTCTGAAACTGAGTTAGACTCATTTGGTACTCTTATGCCTTTGAGTCCGTTTGAATTTGCATATCAGGCTGTGCAGTCGTTTTTCAACCTAATATCAACCAAAATCGACTTAATGAACGAAGTCCATGAAGACTCATTTTCAACATCAACCTCGGAATTAGAAACGTTTTTCGAACTTGTTCAATCAGATGAGAAAATTTGTGAAATCCTATGTGTCGGTGAGTTACCATGGGAAGATCTACATCACAGATCCTCGTTTTTACCCAAGAGAGATCGTTTTGAAAACGATTTTTCATCCATCTTTACAACTGAATATGTTAAGGACGCTCAGAATCCAATGAAACATCCTGATTCTGAGTTAAATTTGGGAAATATTTCCAAAACTATTCCCCTTGACATTTCAGTTAATCCTGTAATTACTGAAAACGTTCATATAGGTGCCTCTTGTACGGACGATGAAATCAAAACATACGAGGCCCTATTTCAAGAATTCCGTGACGTGTTTGCCTGGTCCTATGAGGAAATGCCAGGAATCGATCCAGCAATCGTAATTCATGAAATTAAAACCTACCCGGACGCTAAACCCGTTCAACAACGTTTGCGTCAGATTCACCCTAGAAAAGCTGTTGCGATTAAAGCAGAAGTTGAAAAACTATTGAAGGAAGGTTTCATTTATCCAATCCCATTAACGGATTGGGTATCGAATATTGTTCCTGTGAACAAAAAGTAAGGGAAAATAAGAATCTGTATCGACTATAGGGATATTAATCGAGCATGTCCAAAAGACAATTACCCTACACCCTATATCGATCAAATTATTGATGATTGTTCCGGCAGTGAAATTTTCTCCTTTATGGACGGCTTTTCGGGCTACAATCAAATCAATATTCTGCTTGTCGATCAACCAAAAATAGCATTCATTTGTCCATGGGGAACATTTGCTTATTGCAAATTACCTTTTGGCCTTAAGAACGCCGACGCAAATTTTCAATGGGCCATGTATTACGCTTTCCATGATATAAAACACATTGTGCAACCTTATCTTGATGACTTGCCTGCTCATTCCTTACATAGAGCTGATCACCTCATCCATTTACGAGCCATCTTCATGAGGTGTAGGCATTATCGAATTTGGTTGAATCCCCACAAGTGCGTGTTTTGCATTGAAACGGGTCGATTACTAGGATTTGTAGTTTCGAAAGCCGGCATTCGTGTCGATCCTTCGAAGGTCGAAGCTATCATCAAATTGCCTTCTCCTTCGAGTCTTCGCCAACTCCAAAGTTTGCAAGGGAAAGCAAACTTTTCACGTCGATTTATCCCTAACTATGTCGAGATTACAAAGGGTTTTACCTGGTTGTTGAAACAAAATGCTTCATTCTTTTGGGATGAGATAGCTCAAAAATCTTTTGATGCATTAAAACATGCATTGACCCATGCACTGCTGTTGCATCCTCCCAACTACAACCAGGACTACTACTTGTATGTTGTCACTTCCTATTCCACCATTGGAATGGTGTTAGTTCAGGAAGATGAATTCGGTACGGAACATGTGATATATTACCTTAGTCGCACGTTGAATCCAACTGAGCTAAAATACTCACATGTGGAGAAATTGGCATTGGAAGCTGTTCAAGCTGTCCAACGATTTCGTCATTACATCTTATTACGCAAAACTACAGTCATTTCTGATTGCAACCCCATGATCTATATTTTGACCAAACAGTTTCTGGGGGGAAAGTACTCCAAATGGATTGTTATCTTGCAGGAGTTTGATTTGGAATTTGAAAAGTCCAAGTTAAAGAAGTCTTTAGTTTTCGCGGAACTTATGTGTGACTTCCCTCGTGTTGATTCAGAAACTGTGGCGGAGGAGCCCATTGCGAACGAATCCTTGTTTCTAATCAGCACTTTAGATCCATGGTATGGAGATATCATTACTTATCTCGAAACCCAAACCTTTTGGCCTAATATTTCACGATCCGACCGTCGGAAAGTTCGATTCCAATCCCAATAATACAAAATTATTGGAGATACTCTTTATCACCTGGGGCCAGACTCTATTTTTCAATGTTGTTTGACTCATGAGGAAGCCGAAAGGGTCTTAAATGACTGTCACTCTGGAGCGTGTGGCGGTCATATGTCTGGGTATGCCACTACCCAAAAGATATTGCGCGCTGGCTATTTCTGGCCGTATTTGTTTAAAGACTCTATTACTGCAGTACGAAAATGCCACAATTGTCAAATTTTTGATCGAAAGATGCGTGCTCCACCTGCTCCTCTTCACCCTATATTTGTTGTTGGTCCTTTTTCCAAATGCGGTATCGATTATATTACATGTAACCCTCACTCGGCCGGGGGGCATGCGTACATTATCCTTGCGGTAGATTATTTTACTAAGTGGGCCGAGGCGATGCCTACATTTGAGGCAGACGGCAGAACAGCTGCAATTTTCATATTCAATCATATAATTGCTAGGTTTGGTGTTCCACAAGCGATTATCACTGACCATGGGCGTCATTTTCGAAACGTTATGATGACGGAACTTACAGACCAGCTTGGCTTGCGCCATGATAGTTCAACTCCTTATTATCCACAAGCTAATGGTCTGGTTGAAGCCATCAACAAAGTCTTAGTCATCATGATCCGACGGATCATTGGGATTCATCGGTCGAACTGGCACAACATGTTATTCTCAGCGCTGTGGGCATACTGAACCTCAGTCAAAACATCAACAGGGTTCACTCCTTTCCAACTAGTTTATGGTTTGGAAGCTGTGTTACCTATTGAATGCGAAATCCCGTCATTGTGAATGGCCATCAAATTACTTCCAGCTACTTCCGAAGAGGAAAAATGTTTATTATACTTAGCTCGGCTAGATGAGAATCACCGTGATGCTGCATTAGCGATTGAATCTCATGCTAAACGTATTAAGGCTCAGTATGATCGAAATGTAACCCCTCGAAATTTTTTGGAAGGAGATTTAGTCCTTTTGTACGACCAAGCAAATGATAAATTGGGCACTGGAAAATTTGTGCCTATGTGGCATGGTCCTTTTGTTGTCAAGCAAAAGCTAGTGAAAGGGGCCTATGAGTTGGTAGACTTTGAAGGGGTCTCTTTAGGTAAACCCAGAAATGGTCTTTACCTGAAAAGATATTATGCTTAAAGTGAGTGTGGAGATTTTTAGTTAGGATAGTTTTTCTTCTAGCTGGTGTGTTTTATATTAAAGTGTGCTTAGCTTAGAGATTGAGTTTTCCATCGTTATTCCTGCTTATCTTGGTTTTACGTTTGATTTCGCAGATGCCGACGCCTCCTCAAACATATATTGGTTTCGCTGATGGCGCTTGTCGTAGTACACGGAATATTTCTTCCACATCTTGGGTTATCTATTCACCCTCTGACGAGTTAGTATCTATGCATGGGGTAAGCCTCGGTCAAACAACAAACAACATTGCAGAGTATAGTGCAGTGGTGGAGTTATTATCTGAATCTATTTCATTTGGGATTCGGAGTTTGATAGTGAGGTTAGATTCTGAACTCGTTGTATTACAGCTTAATAGAGTATACGCCATTAGAAATCCAGTCTTATTAAGATTATTTTTGAGAGTGCGTCTCTTGGAATGTGAATTTGACTATATTGAATATCAGCATATTCCAAGATCTTTAAATACATTAGCAGATGCAATTGCTTCTCAAATTTTAAGTAGACATGTGCAATAATCATACAAGTAAATTTAAAAACATTCCATAACATGTTTAACAAGACAAGCTAGTAATAACGATATCATATATATAGGAGTGTGTCAAAAAATACATCGTCCTCAATCATAGGTTGAAAAACACCTTATGATCGGCAAAAATGATAGGTACAAAAGGCAAAATGTCATGTGAGACTACAATAAGCGATCATCCCATCACTGGTGATGATCTCGATATGAAACCACTACACAGGCCACCTTACAAAGGAACCTCATAAAAGGTCCGGGGACTCCAATCACATAGCGTTGAAGTCGACGCGGGATGTCGTCTATGTTAGTCTCGGGAATGTCCCCTGTCAAGCGCTCTAGGTGACTCTCCAACTCGACCAAAGTCTCTGCTGATTCGTCCTGTGGGGCTGGAGCCGGTGCAACTGGTTGCTTTCTCTCGAAAGGCCGGAGAGCGGCTGGGCGTTGTGGGCCCACATCTGCATTTTGAAATTATTACTATCAGTTTTGAGAC
>APFE031019187.1:135053-175168 GCA_000404065.3 Pinus taeda
CTGGGAGGAGCTTGTACAACGTCAAGGCAAAAGTTGTAAGGTTCTTCTCTTTTGCATTAATACAATCAAGCTCATTTTTCTCAACAAGTATCTCATGTTATTTGTTTCATGGACTCCTTGACTTTCATGTTAAATATGTTTTATAATATTGGATATTCAGGTGATATTTAATCGTTTGTCGTGTTTGTGCTTGCAGGTTTGCGACAAAGGAACTTACTTGAATCAAAGGAGCGAAGGCATCTCCAAACTTGCATTGGACATGAGGTAGGCCTTAAACACATTTGTTTGCCATTATTTATAAAGCGCATTTAGAGAAAGATAGTTTCTGGTTGGTTTGTTTGTCATTAGGTCTTCATTAGATTCTAGGAAGGTCTATCTTGTCTGCAAGATCGACTCATTCCGCGTGACAATGCACTTTTTCTATACTAAACTTGTGTACAAATCTGTAAAAAATGATTTAACCTTTACAACTATTCAGACATCAGTTATACCTAGATCATCAGATTTACATATTACGACATGCGCCAATTATTAAGATAAAAGATCAAAACGACGTAAAGATACTTCTCTTCAAGCTTTAAGATCTTGACCCATCAATAGAAATTATCCTTCTTCAAGCTCTCAGGTTCCTCCTTGATTCATATCCAACAATGCACCATAACCCAATGACCAGTGTTCTAGATTTTCTTCTTCATAAGATATTCAATACTTGAGTTGCCTTTGCCTAATGATCTCCTCCTCATTTTATAGTCTTAGGCCTTACTCAATACCATGGTCCAAAACCACTTAGAAGTAACACCTTGGACCAAATACCTAGGGTCAACACTTCGGTCAAGATACCTTGAATCAATACCATGGGTCAAAATACCAGGGACCAAATACCATGGACCAAAACCAAGTTTTCTCACATGTACACATTTTTCCTTGCGTGAAAGTGCGTGCATATGCATACGCTAGTTTGGGTCAGCAATCACGCGTGTATACGCGGCTTGGTTAAGTCAAACTTGCGTATATCTCTTTTTCCTTCATTCTGAGAGCCTAAACTATGATCTGTCATCTGAGTTGCCATCAAGGACAACACCTGTGTCATAGTGCCAAACCTATGTCATAATGCCAACAATCTCCCCCTTTGGACTTGATGGCAACCCCAAGTCACTCTCCCCTTTTGTCATCAAGGGCAAAGGGTTATGCTCCCCTTGAGTACATGCCGAAATCTTTGATCTACTAAACAGTGCTGTCCATGCTCCCCTTGACTGTAAGCAAGGTCTACAAAAAGATGTTCTACAAGAATAACATGACTTTATACATCATAAATGACCTTCCATCATACATCCATCTCCCAACCAAGTGGGGATATACCAAGATTGAGTCATCCACCCAACCAAGTGGGGATATACCAAAAGTTTATACATGATAAAACAAGAACATTACATGATCCATCCTAGGCATAGTGGGGAAAAAAATAGGTCTTTACATGACCTCGATAATAAAATATATACATGACATAGAAAAAATATCTAAAACAAGACTATGATAGTCATCAACAACTATCATCAGCATCATATGTCAATCATCATTCAGATCAGCAACCATGATCTCCCTCTGCACCTGTTCCACCTGAAACAAAAATAGTTGTGAAATTGTACCAAGATATTCTAAGATAATGCCAACAATGCATTATTAGAAGTATATGCTCCCCCTGAACTTGTGCCAGATGGTCTTTGTTAGACCCATATCAGACTCTTTTCATCCTGAGTCTTGCCCACTGTTTTTTCTTCAAACCAACATATACGCAACTGTATCCACCGAAACCAGCGTATGTATGCGGATGCTCTTAATGAAACTTGCATACAACCACTTTTCTCTGAAATAGATAAGTGTCAACAATAAGATGATGCATCAATTACTCTGAGCTTCTGTATGAGGTATTCAAATGTCTCCCTAGGCAGTGGTTTGGTGTATATATCAACAACTTGTTCCTTGGAGGGAACATACTCCAATTTGACCTTTTGTTCAAGCACTTGTTCCCGGAGAAACTCATATTTGATAGGTATGTGCTTGGTCTTTGAGTGCATGACTGGATTCCTTGAAATACTGATTGCACTTGTATTATCACATAGAATGGAGATAGGTGGAGTGCATGTGATCTAAATGTCTTGCAATGTTTGCATCCTCCAAAGGAGTTGTGTGCAGTATGATGAAGTAGCCACATATTCTGATTCAACTGTAGATAATGCAATTGAACTTTGTTTCTTGCTGAACCAAGATACTAATCTAGAACCCATATAAAATGCACCACCACTAGTGCTTTTTCTGTCATCCACGCTTCCTGCCCAATTTACATCTATATATGCATGAAGTGTAAGATCTGTATCCCTAGGATACCATAAACCAAAATTTTGAGTTCCTTGAATATATTTTAAGATCCTTTTGACTGCTTGAAGGTGTTCTTCCTTTGGATTTTCTTGGAATCTTCCAACTATTCCTACTGCATGCATGATGTCTTGTCGGGTACCTGTTAGATAGAGCAGACTACCAATCATGGATCTATAGGTTGGTTGATGTACAACAGTTGATTCATCATTTGCACTGAGGTTGCATCCTGTTACGATAGGAGTACATACTAGTTTAGATTCTTCCATGCCACATTTCTTCAAGATCTGCTTGAGGTACTTGGTTTGTGATAGAAAAATACCATCTTTATTTTGTTAAACTTGTAAACCAAGAAAATATGTGAGCTCACCAAGAAGGGACATTTCAAATTCTTTTTTTATTACCAAAGCAAAGTTTTGACTCATGGCTTCTTCATTACTCCCAAAAATTATATCATCAACATACACAACAAGTATTAGCAATTTATCGTTGTCAATTTTTATATATAGATTACTATCAGCTGATCCTTTTGAAAAACCTTGTTGATGAAGGTATTTGTCAAGACGATAATACCAAGCCCTTAGAGCTTGTTTTAGACCATAGAGAGATTTTCTGAGTCTGCATACAAGTTTTGGTTCATTTCCAAGGATGAATCCATCTAGTATCTCAATATAAACTTCCTCTTCTAGATCTCCATTAAGAAAGGCAGATTTCACATCCATTTGATATACTTTGAACTTCTGAAAGCTAGAAAGAGCAAGGAACATTCTTATGGCTTCTAGTCTAGCAACAGGTGCAAAAGTTTCTTCAAAGTCTATACCTTCTTGTTGAGCATACCCTTTATAAATAAGTTTGGCCTTGTTTCTAATAAATTATCCATTTTCATTCAGCTTGTTTTTTAATATCCATTTGGTTCCTATGACATTCTTATCATGAGGTCTAGAAACTAATTCCCAAGTATTATTCTTTTCAGTTTTCTCAAGCTCTTCATTCATGGCCTTGACCCAGCATTCATCTTTGCATGCTTCATGTACATTTTGCGGTTCGATGGAGGAAGGCAATGCTAGACAACTTGAAGGTTCTGTGATAGTTCGTCTTGTCTGTACACCTGCCTCTTTCTGTCCCAAAATTTGAGTCTCTGGATGATTTTTCTGAACATATCTGGATGGAGTCTTTTCTTCTACTATTATCTGCTCTTCTTGTGCTTCATTGGTTTCTTCTTCTTCAACATTAGTCCGAGTTGATGTGGAAGGATAATCCTCATCTTCTTCCTACTCTTCACTTTTTACCTGCTTTGAATTTTTGCCTTCTTCATCAACCACAACATCAATACTTTCAACAATTTTTCGTAGTCTTTTATTATAACACTTGTTTGTATCCTTTACTTTGAGAAGAGTAACCAAGGAGAATGCCTTCATCTGCTCTAGGTTCAAACTTGCCAAGTTTTTCATCAGTCCTTTTGATGTAACATTTACTTCCAAAAACTTTGAAGTATTTTACAGTAGAAGTCTTACCATACCAAAGTTCATGAGGAGTTTGAGTGTTGTTTACCCAGAAATTTGTTTTGTTGAGAATAGTAACAGCAGTAAATGCAACTTCTCCCCAGAAGGTTGCAGGAGTTCCAGACTCATCTAGCACAGCATGAGCCATTTGTTGAACAGTTCTGTTCATCCTTTCTACCACTCCAGTTTGCTAAGGAGTCCTTGTGGTAGAGAATTCCCTTCTTATTCCATGTTCTTCACAGAAGTCGAAGAACTCATCCGAGGTAAATTCCCCTACTCGATCAGACCTGAGGCATTTGATTTTGCGATCTGATTCATTTTCAACTAAAGCTTTGAAGGCTTTGAAATTTTCAAATGCTTAATCTTTATGCTTTAGAATTCCTATCCAACACATTCTGGAAAAGTCGTCAATGAACAATATAAAGTATTCTTCTCCACGAGGTGACTTTTTCCTTGATGGACCACATAAATTAGTGTGGACAAGTTCAAGAGCCTTACTAGTTGATCCTTCCTTCTCAGGAAAATGTGCTCTGGTTTGCTTACCAAATTGACATGATTTGCATATTGTATTTTCTGGAATTCTGATGTCAGGAATATCGCGAACAACCTAGGAGTTGCATGCTTTCCTTATCTGAGGGAAGCTTAAATGCCCCAATCTTTTGTGCCATAGCCAGTGTTCATCATTTTTGCTGAGATAGCACTGCTGTTGTCCTCCCTTGAGTATGTATAAATTATTTGGAGTTATTATTCCTTTGATCATTGTTTCTCCCGTATCAAGCTCATGAACAACACATCCATGTGATCAAAATACTACCTCATTTCCTTGATCACACATTTGACTAACACTCAATAGATTATGCTTTAAAGCATCAACATACATAACATTCCTAGCTTTAACCTTTTCTTTTAAGAGAATAGAGCCTTTACCTTTCATGACTACAGGGGTATCATCTCCAAACGAGACCTCCCTTTCCTTTTCTAAGGCATTGTATGATTGAATTTGTTCTTTATCACCTGTCATGTGTTTCGAGCATCCACTATCGATGTACCATTGATTTTCTTATCCTTTTTCATATAAGGCTATACCACATCTTTCGATTTGTGGTTCTTTATTTTTCCATGTTTTGGGACCTAATAAAGCTTGCTCCTTCTGAGATGTTTGCCGAAATTTATTCCTGCATTCAGAGTCTTCATGACTGAAGTTGTTACAGATAGTGCATTCTATTCATTTTCAAGAGTAGAGAAGTTATTGTAGGTCCTTTTCATGATCCCAATCACATTCCTTTGATTTCGTGCTTCTCTAGTCATGATGGTCTTGTAAGCAACACATTGAGCATCTTTGCATCCAAAGTTATGACAAGAAAAACATTGGCCATTAAAGAAATTCCTGCGATTATCAAATCTACCAACCTGATGATTGTAGTTTCCATTAACATTCATTCTTGAAGCAAATTGAGAATGATTTACCTATGGTTGGTTATAGCTTCTGTTCATCCTCGAAGTAGATTGAACTCAATTTACCTGGTGATCTACTTTAAGCCTCTGCTAACGATTGTCAATCTGTTCATTTCTCCTTGCTGCATCAAGATAGTTTTTGCAGGTTGATGGCTTCTGTGCTTAAGATGGTTCTTCAGTATATCCAAGACATGTCTTTATCAGAGGAGAATGCTACACTTTGATGATTTCATCCAAAGTTTCTGATCCTTTAGCAAACCTAAGATTGAGAGCTTTTGTTTTTTCAATTTCTTTTCTTAGACCCACAATTTCACATTCTAACTTTTCATTGTGTTATTCCCTTTCAGCAAGTTGGAATGTTAGAGTACCTATAATCATACTCTTTTCTTCTAAATAGATTTTAAGTTTAGAAGTGTCTTCATAGAGACCATCTTCATCTAAAGCATCCAAAAAATCATCATCTTCGAAAAGCATAAGAAGTCTAATCATTATTATTTTCATCTTCATCACTATTTGATAAACCATTACTATCTTCATGCATATAGTAGCTCTTCTTATTTAACCTTTGTTTTCTATTCCATTTTGTTGATTCCTTACCTTTATCAAGATTATCTTTGTAAGGACATTTGGCAACATAATGACCCACTCTTCCACGAGCAACACATTTGAAATGTAGTTTACCTTTCAATCTTTTAGAACCTCGTTAAAGGTTCATGACAAAGTTTGATTCTTCCTCTCCTTCTGATGTATGTCCTAACTCATTGAGTTCTCCTCTTCCTGAAGCTTTGAATGTGGCTTCTCTCATATCCGATGGACCCCCTTTTCTCATTTCATGAGTGGTTAGGATTTCGTGTAGCTATGACATAGTAATACTCTGAAGATCCTGCTTCTCTTCTATGGCAGAAACTTTTGATTCAAACTTAGAAGACAAGGATCTTAGAACCTTTTCAACTAAAGTAACTTCTTTTATCTCTTCACACAAGTTTTTCACGCGATTAACAATCTCATCTATATGTAAGAAATAATTAGCTACACTTTCATCATTATGCATTCTGAGAGTTTCATATTGAATTATGAGAGATTGTAGTTTTTCACGTTTTACCTTATCGTCTCCTTCATAGCTTAGAATGATCTTGTCCCATATTTCTTTGGCCGTTTTGAGCTGCATAACCTTGACAAATTCTGATTGTGACAGACTCCCCAATAGAGTATTGACAACCTTTGCATTTGTTTCATACCGCTTTTTACCTACCATATCTATAGGAGTTGCTGATGGAAATGTGTATCATCCTTCAACGATATCCCAAACTTCTGTTCCAAGAGATTGAAGATAGGTTGTGGTTCATACCTTCCAATAGACGAAGTTTCTCCCATCAAATATTGGTGGCCTGATGGATGCCTCTCTTTTGTAGTTGCTCATGATGATAGATATTTCTTCAAGAGATCAAGCTTCTTCTGAAGAACCTGGCTCTGATACCAATTGTTGGAAATAATATTGAGGGGGGGGGGGGGGTGAATCAGTATTAGAAACTTAACAATATTTCATTTCCATAAACAAATTTATATACACTACTTCTATTAATGCAACTTGATTATATACGCAACTGTGTTTAGAGCAACAAACGTATACCTTGTAAACTTATTATTTAGTCAGTTGATTCTTAATCTGTGTATCAAAACCATATAAGCAGTAACATGTATAGTAAAAATAGAGTAGACAATCACAGACAAGAACACAAGATATAAGGTGGAAACCCAATTTGGGTGAAAACCACCTGCTGCAATTTATCTCTATCTTCTTTAAATAAGAAACTTCTTTTTACAGTATTTTTGTACTAGTGAAGTCTTATACCACTACACAAACTTCTACCTACAGAAGGCTACAACCTTCTCTCGTTCTCCAGCTTCTCCTAGAAGGGAACTACAACCCCCTTAGCTCTTGTACTAGCTGATGTACCAGCATGTAGGTGTTGACCTACAGAAGGCTACAACCTTCTCTTTTCTTCCATGGACCACGTTTCATAAATTTTCAGACTGGATCCATCAATAGCATCAAAATATATCTGCATCAATCAATATCCCATACATTTAACCAAAACTGAATAAAAAAATCACTTCTCTGAATACTGTAACCAGAATATATGATGATGATGATGATGATGGTTAACGTCCACTGAGACCAAATTGGTCTATAGGACCTATACTTTCTTAATTTCTAATTGTCTGGCTCCTTGTCTTTCTTGGCGAGATTGGTGATGTAGCTTTCTTTTTCTTCTCTACAGTCTTCCAACTTTCTTTATCTTGCATCTCCTTCATCTCTTCTGGTTCTTGGGACATTGGTGTCTTAGCTTCGCGATCTATTGTGTTCGTCCTTTTGGAGATAATTGGAGAAGAAGTTTGGTCTAGGAGATCTGTTTTGCTGTTAAATGAAGATTTATTTTCCGCGTTATTCGAAATCGCATAACTGTCGATGCTTGAGGGGTTGTTAAGTTCACCTTTTTGTTGTTGGGCGGGGCTTTCCCCCTGTGCGTCTTGAAAATTGCTTCTATCTTGCCCGATTGCTTGTGATTCAGAGTTTTCTCGAGAGTATTCTTCTTGGATGACAGTGTAGTGTTCTTTTTGTGCTCCTTCCCACCATGTAGATCTGTGGTGATTTTTTCTAGCAGAGTTTTTCTGGGAAGCTTTTGGGCAATTTTTGGCAAGGTGGCCTATCTCAAAGCAAGATCGACATCTGAAGAGGACACTTTCATAATCGAGTTTCTGGTTCCACACATAGTCTTTACTTGTTAGGTGTATTTCAGCTGGGAATCCGGCGCTGAAGTCCATTTCCACACATATGCGTGCATATGTGGTTCTGACATATTCTTCTGTTTCTGACCTGCAGTAAAATTTCCCAATTGCATTTCCAATGGCTTCTAGCGAAGAGAGATTCCAGAGATGCAAGGGTAGGTTTGTCAATCTCACCCAAAATGATGGTGCTGAGGTTATGACTGTTGTTGAGGGATCAAATGATGGGTACCATGGCCTCAAGAATAGGCCTGATTTATCCCAAAACCAAGGGCCAGAATCTAGAATACATTGTATGTTTTCACGGTTTTCAAAATCTACTATAAAGAAACCCCTAGCACAGGGGTAGATATTAATTGCATGAGGAATTAGAGGCTTCCATACCTCTGAGATCCAACTGTGGAGAGCTGTCAGCTGCGGTCAAAAACCATTGAATCGGCATACTAGGGCACTTTCAGAGAACTTCAAAGCCTCATTGAGTTGGAAAGTGGGAGCTGGGGCTTCACTGACAATATTGCCCCGAGGCAGACAGAGAGCTAGGAGCTATTTTCTCGAAGCTGGGAGCCATCTAGAAAATGTTATATTTATCAAGCGAAGTAACTTTGACTCTACGGAAATATGGTTTGCCGTAGGATTGAAGCATACATGAAAGTTTCACCGCAGATCTAGACGAAGAGCCGCCGCAGAGCCGCAGAGCCTAGACTTCTGAGATCTGAGCCACCGAAGACTTCTGAGATCTGATCCGCAGAAGAGGAAAACCGATCTGCAGAAGAGTAGATCTGATCTATTCGAGGGTTTCTGTGGTTATGAAGATCGACGTTGAAGACAACCTCAGTGTCCGCAGAAGACCGAAGATCTAGAAGAGAACCCGAAAAGAAGAGCGATCTAGAGCGATCTGGGTGATGCCGCAGAAGAGCAATGCCACAGAAGAAATCTGGAGCGATATATATAATATATATTCATATATATTATATATATGAATATAGAATTGAAATCATAATATGAAAGGAAAAATATATTAATTTAAATTTTAAAAACCTCAAATAAAATTATATTTAAGGAGCACTTTGCCGCATTCTGTCGCATGCAGTCTAACCCGTTTACAAAGGACGGGACATTTTGAATAATGGTGGAGGGCAGTACATTTAAGGAGCACTTTGCTGCATTCTGTCACATGCAATCTAACCCGTTTACAAAGAACGAGACATTTTGAATAATGGTGGAGGGCAGCTTGAATTGGAAGCTTCTGGTTATTCGATTAAACAAATTGATGAACATTGGGTTAGGTCACATATTTCTCATAGTGATGATTTTTTTTTTTTTAATGTATTTGAATTTGTAAATGATACGCCAAATTTTACATACGTTTATTTACTACTCAAATTGAAAATTGTTTTAAAAACTTTTTGGTAACCGTATGAGACATGTTACTGAAGATCTATAAACCTAAACCTCGATAATGGAGTTATAATTGTTAATGGAATTATAATTGTTAGTAATTCTGTGCCCGTTTTTAACCAAAACCCAAAATAATCACGGAAAGGTTGCAAAACAACTTTATGTGTTTTTATTAATGTGGAATCAATTTAATCATCTGAGTCCCTAATCCGCGAGCGGTTATATCTTAGTTATATATTAATATCTGAGATAGATGCATCGTAATGCCCATTGAAATTCTAATTGGCATTCCGTTACTAAAACTCCTCTAATTAGTTAAAAAGGATGAGATAATTCATGTCAACATTGGAATTATACTATCAATTAAGTTTATGTTCCTAAATCGTCAATATTCCTAAATCGTCAATACGGTGATAGTTGATATACAGATCTTGTTATTGATTCTTCGAGTACTGTTATTTTTGGAAACCGTGGAAATTGTGATCAAGGAAGAGAATGATACATAAATTAGAATAACAGTACCTATAATGTAGGAACATTATTACAGGACCTATAATTTAGGAACATTATTACAGAGTTTAATTAAATTCATTAAAATTAGTATAAATAAATGAGACTCAGTATATATTTTTTTAAATTTGTTAGAGGTAATGAATTTTTAATTAGAATAGATTTATTAGTCAAAAACATTCAATTAAAAAAAAAATCCAATTTGTTGAAAAATATATTTTTGTATGGCTCAACTTTATTTAAATTTTTAGTATACTTATTTAATTTTTTTTGACAACAATAAACAAAATTTCATTCGATGACTCACAAGTTACACATATGAATCTAGATTGCTGGGAATGTTAAATAAAAACAATCTTGTTACACTCTACAACGCCAATACGCAGTTTTGAGAAAGCGGTAGAGTTAAAAACGGTGGACTCTAATCAATTAAGAGCTAAAGACTTGTATGGAAGGAAAAAAAAAATTGGGCGAAGGTACACTCTACAACGCCAATACGCAGTTTTGAGAAAGCGGTAGAGTTAAAAACGGTGGACTCTAATCAATTAAGAGCTAAAGACTTGTATGGAAGGAAAAAAAAAATTGGGCGAAGGTCTCAGCTTCGTAAAAGAATGGTAGCCATGTACAGAACCTTGAGGTTGTAGTGGTTATACAAAATCGATTCATAACCTTGGCTGGGAAGAAGTCGTGGTCTCGATACCCAAACCATATCAAGAACAGACCAGTAAGAGAGTTGGAAGTTACCTGGTTGTTGGGAGCCCCTTTTCGAAGCAATTAGGGTTCGATTCTTACCTAGGGTTTTGCAGAGAGAGAGAAAACGTGAAAAACGGAAATGCAGTGAGTGTCTGAACAGACCAGTAAGAGAGTCGGAAGTTACGTGGTTGTTGGGAGCCCCTTTTCGAATCAATTAGCGTTCGATTCTTAGCTGGGGTTTGGCAGAGCGAGAGAGAAAAAGTGAAAAATGCAAATGCAGTGAGTTTCTGCGACGGACGGAGGGAGCCGTTAGACCAAAACCTAACACCTTTTACCTCAATTATAGGATCATAACCTCATACATATGATAGTGAAAATTCAATCTCCGTGTCGTTACACCAAAACCTAACACCTTTTACCTCAATCATAGGATCATAACCTCATACATATGATAGTGTAAATTCAATCTCCGTGTCGCAACATCCTTGTGATGCCTAAGAATATAGCCGAAATCATCGAGAAACAATCAGAATGGTTAATGTTATGATCTACAAGTGCATGTTAAATATACCTTGATTTGAAAATTAAGATAGGGCAGATAAAAAGAAACATAGACAGGAGAACGAAAATGGCGTGGGTCGATATAAGGAAATACCGTGGAACGTGGTTGATTGAGGCTTTTTGATTTGAGGCTTTTGTATCAACTCAGATTCCCAGTTGTTACATTAGGTTTACCCCTATATATATATATATTAATTATTTTGGTATCGGAGGTTCAATAAGAACTAAACAAAAATAATAAAGTCATTTAATATTACAGCATTAGAGTAAGAAGAAATTTAGTTAATAGTGGCCATTGAAAAGAAATTTAGGTAACAAAATGTACACTTTTATTAAGAGCTAGACTCCATATAAACCCCTTCAAATCATTCCATTAATCCTTGCACCAATCTTTCTAGTAACCTTTCAACAATTCCAACAACTCAATCACTAAGAAGGGTTCCTCCAATGAATCTTGAACCAAACCTGAAAAAACACTAGGTAGAGAAAAGGAAAGCTATGAAATAGCTTTCAAATCTTTAGAGTAATCCTTCAAGAAATAGTTACATAATAGTTAAACAATTCCAACAACCCAAGCAGTGCTTCAACAATTCCAACAACCCAAGTGCTAAGAAAGAAATGTATGCATCCATGGAACCTTTCATTATAATAGATGAAATTGTAATGAATAATAAGTACAATAAATATATAATGACAGTTTTAAACACTAAAGATGGAGTGGGGGTGTTATTCTATTATTCCTCAAGGTTACAATTGGACATGGAATGGGAGAGTTATTCTATTATTCCTCCACGTTACAATGAGAGATGAAGTGGCCCACTTATTATTAAGAGTATGAATGTTGAAATTCATCAGCACCTAATTTTTGGAGTTATAGAGATACCTAGTTTTTGGAGTTATTATTAAAAGTATGAAAAGGTGAAATTGATGTACAATTTAATGAAACTATAGACAACTCTTATTTCGAATTGGATAGGTCACCAATGGTTTAAAAAATCACTATTTAATAATTTAAAATTATAATTTATAATTAATCTGGACATATTTATTTGACCATCCATTAATACTCTCTCTCCTCTAGAAAATAAGACTAAAATTATTAATTTAGATTGCCCTAAAATCCAACACGTCAAGTTATTGTCAACAAACATAAAGAGCCCAAATAACTTTACCACCACCAGCAGCTAGACATAAAAATAGCCATAAATGTGTTTCATATCCATTTTTCCCATTGAAAATTAAACTTAAAATTAAACACAAAGGAATGGATTCTTATTAGATGAACATATTCGCATTAAAGGACTCCAGTATTAACCGGATTATAATAAATTAATAATTATTAAAATTATTAATAGTGATCTTTTTTATATTTTATATTTCACTAACCCTAAATATTAAATTATATGTAACTTAAAAATGAAATTAACATAGGGTAGACATACATAAATATATAAAAGGAAAACTAGGAAACATGAGATGATTTGTGGAATATTCATAATAAAAAGTAATAAGAGTTAAATTGCATCATTTTTTAGGTCAAAAAAATTTATAAACATATTTATATTAGATTTTTTTATATCAAAATGTTGGATATGATTTAGAGTATATCCAAAATTAATGTGTAATTAGTTTAAGACCCAAAATAACTTATCCAATAGTAACCGGACATAAAAATAGTCATAAATGTGTTTCATATCCATTTTCCAATTTAAAATTAAAATTAAAATTAAATATAAAAAGAACTTATTCTTAATAGATGAACGTATCTAATATTAAAGGGACTCCAATATTATAACCGGATTATTATAAAATTATAAAATATTAAATATTCATAGTGAGTTTCTTAATATTTTCATATTTCACTAATCTAAAATAAAACTCATACGTAACCTTAAGAAATGAAATTAACATAGGGTAGCATGATAAATATATAAAGAACCAGGAAATCATGAGATGTTTGTGGATAATCATAACAAAAAGCTAATAAAAAGTTAATTGGATCATCATTTAGGTTAAAATATTTTATAAATTATTTGTATTTATTTTTTTTTCAAAATATTGATATGATTTAGAGTATGTTCAAATTTAAGTTGTAATGAGTTTAAAGGCAGAAATAACCTTACCAACAACACCCAGACCTAAAAATAGTCATAAATGTGTTTCATGTCCATTTTTCCAATTTAAAAATAAATACAAAAGGAACAAATTCTTATTAGATGAATATATCCATATTAAAGAACTCTAGTATTAACTAGATTAATTATAAATTATAATTATTAAATTATGAAATAATGATTTTTTAAAATATTTTATATTTCACTAACCTAAAATATAAATGATATGTAACTTAAAAAATGAAATTAACATAGGGTAGAATGATAGATATATAAAATAAGTGAGGTAGTCATGAGATGTTTATGGATAATCATAATAAAAAGCTAATAAAAAGTTAATTGGATCATCTTTTAGGTCAAAAGATTTTATAAATTATTTACATTGTTAGTTTTTTTTCAAAATGTTGATATGATTTAGAGTATGTCCAAAATTAAGATATAATTAGTTTTATTTTTGTTTGGGATAACAAATTTGTTCAATATATTATTCTAATTACAGTTAAGGTTTAATTAGCTTTTAACCTACCAATATCTGTTATTTAGAATTGGACACGTTACCAATAATTTGAAATGGATGATCATCGAAATACACCTTTGCACTACTATCCCAAATGTATATGTAAGGTTTGTGTTACATTGATAAGTGTCAATTAACAATGTCATGATAAACTTTGAATGGAGCGTTGTAAAAAATTAATTTAAACAAGGTTTAATCATGGGATCTAGATATGTAGGGAAATTGGTGGCATGAATTCAATGCATTAATATTCTCACAACCACGAGAATATACTGGCATATATCAATTTTATTTATTAGTAAAATCATTAAAGCGCCCAACTTCAATAGGAGGGACTCCTATAGGCATAACTAGCACAACTAAAATTACCAATGTAGATGATAAACTACGATAAGCTTATATGAAGCCCAACTTCAATAGGAGGGACTCCTATAGGCGTAACTAGCACAACCAAAATTACCAATGTAGATGATAAATTACGATAAGCTTATATGAAACATATATAGAACAACATTTTCCAATGTGGTTGATAGATAATGATAGGCTTATATCAACTACATTAATAATTATTATGGGTATTTTTTAAACATCAACTAATTAAGATTTTTAATAACTATATAAACATTAACAACCAAATTTATATAATATTTATGAATATTATATTTAGTTTATAATATAATAAAATCCTGGTAATATTAATTAATAATAGAATAACTCATAATAATGTAGATTATCATTATATTATTAAAAAAATATATAATATTATGTAATTATTTATTATAATATATTTAAAATTAATAAAATTATAATAAACAATTATATTATATTATTAATATAAGGAAAAAATATATTTATTATTTATATTATTATAATAATATACCAATATAATTATTATTTATAGTAATATAATTAATATTATTATAATATATTATCATAATAATGATGATGTAGTAGCTTGTTTGTGAAAATAATCTTGGCAAAATCACATAAAAAATCATTCGTCAATCTATTTCGAACCAACTAGTGTGGTTCATCGTGATGACAAGCTAAAGATCAAATCTGAGTGATATGTTAAATAGGGAATGCAGGTCATTCCAACAGCTATATTTGACCAGGAAATAGAAAAAAAAAGACTTCTAACGACTAGATTTGACCAAGGCCCAGGGGAAGCGGTCAAGCTTGTCCCTCCCCCCTGGGCCTTGTCAAATCTAGCCGTTAGAAGTATTTTTTATCCATTACCCAGTCAAGTAAGCTATTGGAATGACGTGCATTCCCTATTTAACTTATCACTTAGATTTGATCTTCAGCTTGTCCTGGCGATGAACCACACTGGTTGGTTCGAAACGCATCGATAAATTATTTTTTATGTGAATTTGCCGAAATTATTTTCACAAAGAGGATATGGATCACAGAAGTCTCAACTCTTTAATGATGTAATAGCTATTATATTAATAATAATAATTACTATATATTATTTTTATTATTATATTAAATTATATTATGTTATGATTATATTACTATTAACAATAATTATAAATAATAATAATAATAATAATAGCATCATAATACACATACTATGATCCAATAATAATTAGAATTGATGATAGATGGATTACTATGTGTAATTTTTTAAAAAACCATTATATAATGATAATTAATAAGTTATTATAAACAATAACAAAATATTCTATATATTTATGATTTTATAAATATTAATTAACAATAATATAAACTCATTAATGACATAATAACGTTAATCATGTTCAATTAATAAATAATAATAATCAATAAAATAATATTTATTATTATATTATTCATTATTGGGCTTTATTAATTCAATCATGTCTTATTTTGATATTTTTAATATTTATTTTAGGGTTTTTACACATTGGGTTTACAATATTAGTCTTTTTTGTTTATTATTACCCAAGGGATTAATACAGAAATCCCAAGGGATTAAGAACCAATGGGAATAATATTAAGGAAAAGTGACTAATATTTTCCCCTTGGGTTTATTAATTCCTTAGCTTTATAATATCAAATTCTTCGGTTTCTTCATTCTTCAAATTTTTAATAGTAATAATTCCTTGGGTTCATAATACCTTGAGGTTTTAGTGTTAATCCCTTGGGTTTATTATACCAATCCCTTGGGTTTACTATTCCCTTAGGTTTATATTGTTCCTCCCTTTTTTTAATAATATTCCCTTAGGTTCATAATCCCTTCGGGTTCTAGTATTAATCCCTTGAGTTTATAATATCAATCGATTGGATTTATTATTCCCGAGTCAAACATGGTTTATTATAATGTCGACCATGGTCCAACATGGAATTGTGATAAGGATTGTCTCAATATGGAAATCAATGATGTCTATCATGTTTATTTTAATGTTTATAATATTTTTCTTATGGTTTATATACATTGGGTTTATAATTTTAGTCCCTTACATTTAATATTATTCCCTTGGGTTCATAGTCACTTGGGGTTTTAGTATTAATCCATTCATTTTATTATTCCTTTTGGTTTCTCATATTAATCCCTTAGGTTTATAATATTGATCATGGTAAACCATTGTCAATCATAGCCAACCATGGATAACCGTGCTTGAATGTCATATTCTAACAAGGATTGTTTCACCATGAAAAAAATATTAATCCCTTGGGTTTATTATATCAATCCCTTGGGTTTATTATTCCCTTGGATTTATATTATTTATAATATTATTGCTGGGATTTCATGTTCTAGGTGTTTATATCAATATTCTTGAGATTTATACTATTAATACATTCATGTATTGATATCAATGTATTTATGGCATAAAATTTATTTATTATTTATAGTGTAATGATATAAATGTGTTATTATTAATGTAATGATGATTTATCATGTTTTAATGCTTTATAGTTTGCAATGTGGTTTTTATATTGGCTTTGGTTTATGTTTTTTATTATTGTTTTTTGTTATAGCATTATTTATGTTTATAATATTGATGCCATGGATTTAGGGATTAGGTTGGGTTTACTATTTCCTTGGGTTTATAATATTAAATGATTAGGTTTATTTGTTCTTTAAGTTTGTAATATTAATAATTCTTTTGGTTAATCATTTATTCCCTTTGGTTTATTAATCCCCAATATTAAGGTTTAAATAATAGCCCTAAGGTTTAATATTAATCCCTTACATTTACAATATTTATCCCTTCAATTTATTAACTTGTTGCTTTCATAATATTAACAATCCCTAGGTTTTATTGATCCCTTAGATTTATAATATTCATATTCATGTGGGTTGATCAATCTGTTGAGTTAAAACAAATAATTCCTATTAATCCCTTATGTTTTTAATATTGATCCCTTGCCATTTTTTATCCCTTTGGTTTCTAATATCTTGTCCCTTGGATTTATTAATTGCTTATGTTTATAATATCAAATTATTGGGTTCCATCATTCTTCAAACTTCTAATATTAATAGTTCCTTGGGTTCATAATCCCTTGAGGTTTTAGTGTTAATCACTTGCATTTATTTTTCCTTTGGGTTTATTATGTCAATCCCTCGGGTTTATTATTCCCTTGGGTTTATATTATTAGTCCCTTTCATTTAATAATATTCCCTTAGGTCCAGAGTTCCTTGGGGTTTTAGTATCAATCCATTGGGTTTATAATATCAATCACTTGGGTTTATTATTCCCTAGTCAAATATGGTTTATTATAATGTCAACCATGGTCCAACATGGAATTGTGATAAGGATTGTCTCAATATGAAAATAAATGATGGACAATCATGTTTATTTTAATGTTTATAATATTTGTCTTAGGGTTTATATATGTTAGGTTTATAATATTAGTCCCTTGGATTTAATATTATTCCATGAGGTTCATAATCCCTTGGGTTTTAATATTAATCGGTTCATTTTATTATTCCTTTGGATTTCTCATATTAATCCCTTGGGTTTATTATTCCCTTATGTTTATAATATCAATCATGGTAAACCATTGTCAATCATATCCAACCATGGTTAATCATGCTTGAATGTCATATTTTGATAAGGATTGTCTCACCATGAAAAAAATATTAATCCCTTGGGTTTATTATTTCTTTGGGTTTATTATATCAATCCCTTGGGTTTATTATTCCCTTGGGATTATCTTATTAATCCATCTTGTTTAATAGTATTCCCTTTCTTTCATAATCCCTTGGGGTTTTAGTATTGATGACTTGGGTTTATAATATCAATCGCTTGGGTTTACTATTCTCGAGTCAAACATGGTGTATTATGATGTTGACCATGGTCCAACATGGAACTGTGATAAGGATTGTCTCAATATAAAAATCAATGATGGTCGATCATGTTTATTTTAATGTTTATAATATTTGTTTTAGAGCTTATATAAGTTGGGTTTATAATATTAGCCCCTTGGGTTAACTATTATTCCCTTGGGTTCATAATCCCTTGGGATTTTAGTATTAATCCCTTCGTTTTATTCTTCCTTTGGGTTTCTCATATTAATCCATTGTGTTTATTAATCCCTTAGGTTTATAATATTGATCATGGTAAACCATTGTCAATCATAGCCAACCATGGTAAACCATGCTTGAATGTCACATTGTGACAAGGATTGTCTCACCATGAAAATAAATCATGTTTATTGTAGTGTTTGTAATATTTATATTTGGTTTTACACATGTTGGGTTTGTAATATTAGTCCCTTGGGTTTAATATTATTCCCTTGGGTTCATAATCCCTTGGGGTTTTAGTATTAATACCTTGGGTTTATTATTCATTTGGGTTTATAATATCAATCCCTTGGGTTTATTATTCCCTCAGGTTTATAATATCAACCATTGTCAACCATGGTTGAATGTCACATTGTCACAAGAATTGTCTCAACATGAATAAATCATGTTTATTTTAGTCTTTGTAATATTTATATTTGGGTTTACAAATGTTGGGTTTATAATATTAGTCCCCTCGGCTTAATATTATTCACTTGGGTTTATTATTCCCTTAGGTTTATAATATCAATCATGGTGAACCATTTTCAATCATAGCCAACTATGGTCAGCCATATTTGAATGTTGCATTGTGACAAGAATTGTCTCACCATCAAAATAAAACATGTTTATTTTAGTCTTTGTAGTATTTATATTTGGGTTTATCAATGTTGGGTTTATAAGATTAGTCCCATGGGTTTAATATTATTCCCTTCGGTTCAACATCCCTTGGGTTTTTAGTATTAATCCTTTGGGTTTATTATTAAATAGGGTTTATAATATCAATCCCTTCAGTTTATTATTCCCTTAGGTTTTTGATGTAAATCATGGTAAACCATTGTCAATCATAGCCAACAATGGTCAACCATGGCTGAATGTCACATTGTGACAAGGATTGTCTCACCATGAAAATAAATCATGTTTATTTTATTCTTTGTAATATTTATACTTGGGTTTACGAATGTTAGGTTTACAATAGTAGTCCCTTGGGTCTAATATTATTCCCTTGGGTTCATAATCACTTGGGGTTTTAGTATTAACTCTTTGGGTTTATTATTCATTTGGGTTTATAATATCAATCCCTTGGCTTTATTATTCCCTTATGTTTATAATATTAGTCATGGTCAAGAATGGTTGAATGTCGCATTGTGACAAGGATTGTCTCACCATCAAAATAAATCATGTTTATTTTAGTATTTGTAGTATTCATATTCCAGTTTACCAATGTTGGGTTTATAATATTAGTCCCATGGTTGAGTCTCACATTTTGAGAAAGATTGTCTCACGGTGAAGATAAATGATGTTTATTTTAGAGTTTGTAATATTTATATTTTGTTTTACGAATGTTGGGTCTATAATATTAGTCCCTTGGAGTTTACTATTCATTTGGGTTTTAATCTCAATCCCTCGGGTTTATTATTCCCTTAGGTTTATAATATCAATGATGGTCAACCATGGTTGAATGTCACATTGTGACAAGGATTATCTCACCATGAAAATAAATCATGTTTATTTTAGACTTTGTAATGTTTATATTTGGTTTTATGAATGTTGGGTTTATAATATTAGTCCCTTGGTGTTAATATTAGTCCCTTGGGTTTAATATTATTCCCTTGCTTCATAATCCCTTCCGCTTTAGTATTAATCCCTGATTCCCTTGGGTTTATAATATCAATCGCTTGATTTTATTATTCTCATGTTAAACATGGTTTATTATGATGTAAACCATGGTCCAACATGGAATTATGATAAGGCTTGTCTCAATATAAAAATCAATGATGGTTGATCATGTTTATTTTAATGTTTATAATATTTGTCCCTTGTGACAGGGATTGTCTCACCATGAAAATAAATCATGTTTATTTTAGATTTTGTAATATTTATATTTGGTTTTACAAATGTTAAGTTTATAATATTAGTCCATTGGGTTTAATATTATTTCCTTGGGTTCATAATCCCTTGAATTTATTATTCATTTTGGTTTATAATATCAATCCCTTGGCTTTATTATTACCTTTGGTTTATAATATCAATCATGGTAAAACATTGACAATCATAGCTAAACATGGTCAGTCATGGTTGAATGTCGCTTTGTGACAAGAATTGTCTCAGTATCGAAATAAACCATGTCGATTTTAGTGTTTGTAGTATTTATATTTGGGATTACCTATTTTTGGATTATAATATTATTCCCATGGTTGAATGCCACATTTCAACAAAGATTGTCTCACCATGAAAGTAAACCATGTTTATTTTAGTGTTTGTAATATTTATATTTGGGTTTATGAATGTTGGGTTTATAATATTAGTCCCTTGGGCTTAATATTATTCCCTTGGATTCATAATTCCTCGGGATTTTAGTATTAATCCCTTGTGTTTATTATTCATTTGGGTTTATATGATGCAGGTTACACCCTGCAATACCCAGAATCTTTAAACTCATGTGCATATCAGTCTATGGATACATCACAACCGCCTAAAAAACTTCACAGTAGGCAATTTCACGTCCTTTCCATTTGCGGAAGCTATCTCATTCATTTATGGTTAAAAAAAAAAAATCCAACCAAAGCTTGGAAACACATGCACCTTTTCATTAACATTCAAATGATCACCTATATTAGATAAAAAAAACCTAGTCTCCTCAATTCCATCACCAACATACAATCAAATTTCAACAACAAATGCGCCTTGGTTTTTTTTAACAACTTAACATTATTGAACCAAACATCAAATATATATATATAAGTGCACGCTTTCCATTCTGCTTACTAGTTTTTAAAATTGAATGTCAGAATTCCATTCTTATCCAACGCTCCATCGCTTGTCAAAAATACCTCTGCGCAAGCGATCTTATCCATCCTATTACATTCAACTTCATTCCAACACTTCTGCAAACATTGTAATTCAACATTCAAATATTCTAAGTTCGGTTCACATAGAATCTCGTTCTGGCAAAGGAGATGATACGGCCCCCTCAGCAAATTGAACTTAGACTCCACAATTCAGCTTCAATAAATAGCAGAGACCTGCCATCCAAATAATCATAAACCCACAGAAGATCTCGTCCTGTACATAGAAATTCTATCTTCAGGTAATATATATGAGGAATTTCTACCCAAACAGTGAAGAAATTCGACCTCCTTTAGACAAAGACTTCAGTACGATTCGGCCTGGCCACAGACGAGATTCGATATTTCAAAATAAATTGAACATTTCATGGAAATTTGGTCTCCCTAAAGATGCCAATTTGACTCCCTTGAAATTTATGATGATTTCAATTCGGCCTCTCCTTGCATTAACAGTTTCGGCCTCCATCTGAACTAATGATTCTAAACTCGGCCCCCTCTCAGGAATAAAATAATCTCTCAGTGGATCTCGGCCTACCAACAAAAGAAACTCTGCCTAAACAATTGACTCACTTGTCCTCCAGAAAGGATAATGAATTCGGTCTGTTAGGGTAACAGAACTTGGCCCTTCAAGGATCTAATTCGGCCTCCTTTAGCAACACAATCTTTCTATCGATGTCCTTGTGAGCTTTTATAGCTCGACCTATATCTCCACAGATCACACGATTTTAATCGCACGCATAACCATAAAACTCAAATTCGGCAGTCGCAAAGGCATCTTCGCCTTTCGCTTCTTGAGATTATTCCCATCTCATGAACTAACGCCAATAATTGATTCACAAAAACTAAGACATACCGAGAACTTTACTACACATGGATGTTCGTCCAATATTTCACAAATCTGTTGATAGGTTTATCTTGCACTAGGATCTGATATCAAAATGATGAAATCAGAGCCGCAGGCAGAAAAACACATAAACGCTTCATCCTGTGAATTCCATTAAAGAAAAGGAGAATAGAGAATATGTACATATTATCAGAAAACCATTCAACTAGAAACACCGAAGAGTTTCAAAAATCATACTTTGGCACTTGCTCCCCCTTAATGCGAGCTTTACTACCTCTTTATTTATAATTAAGGATATGCCTTCTCGGTCCTTATCCGATACAAAAAACATGCTTTACATAATGATTTAAAACATAAAAGATTTATTACAGCTTATCTATCTATTATATAGATAGTATGTTTTATTCTCCACTCTTATCATAATTTTAACTGAAAAATCATAGAATTTCCATCCCAAATTTTGCTCCTAACTATTTCTCTCATATCCTTTTATTTACAAAAATAATATTTACATAATCCTCTCTTTCCATAATTATCTCCTATTTAATTAAAAAAACAATTTAATTAAAAATTGTCACACCCTCCTTTTATCACATATTTACAAATGAAAATGGTCTTGATGCCCCTGCATCATACACCCAACCTTAAAATTAATCATGATCCCTTGATCATGTGTTCGGATCTGTGTATGCATGGATCCCATATCTTGTGCTGTAAATTTCCATTTGCCACTACTTCTTTCTAATGTTCTTCTCCAGGTTTCCACACTTTATGCTGCATCGCTCCACTGACTAGGCTTTCACAATCTTATGATGTCTTTCTTTTGCTGCTTTCCTTTTGTTTTATCGCTGCTGGCCTCTTCCAGGATACTTTCATCGTCATCCGCCTCATCGGTTCAATTTCTTTGTCTAACAGATTTTCTCCAGCATCTTCAATAAGACTTGTACTCAAAAAACAATTGCTGAAATAAAAAACATAAGGCTTCAGTGCCCCCATAGATATTGCTGCTGTCAGTGTTGCCTCAGCTGCCACCATAAATGTTGCCACACATGTTGCTCTAGCTGTCACTATGGATGTTGCGGCTTCCCAAACTTCCTGTCCCTCTGCAACATTCCTTTTCTTGTCACCTGCAATTTCATCTGTAACTTTTTTCTCTGCTTCAGATGTCTCCAACAAATATTTCAACATTTCATCAACATGTTGCAAATTAACTCTAGCATAATCTCCATCTTCTCTTTCGACCATCTTCAGTAATTGTCCATTATCACCTTGATTGATTCTGGCAATCCAATCAAGTTTTGCAAATACTGTAGCTTCATCTTGTACTATGGTAGTAGCTCCAAAGTTTTGCCCACCAGTCTTCTCTTGGCTATATAAACAAGTCAACTCTTTCTTGTCACCCATGGTAATAGGCTTCTGCATAGGAGACATGATTGTCTCATCTTCTACCTGCAAAAGTTCTTCTTCTTCCAAGACAATATCAAATGATGGACTATCTTCTACATCACCTATAAACACAATCAAATTGTCAGCATCAAAATCACAATCAGTCACCAAGTTTTCTCTCTCCAGTTCCAGGCCTTCTTCAGGACTCAGCAAATCTTCACTAGTTTTCTCCGCAACTTTCTCTGGCAACACTTCAGCATGTTGCTCTGAGTTCCTTCCCAACTCCTTTGTCAGCACATCAGTATGCTTATTTGCATTCACCATGAGACTATCAATTAGTCTTTCTTTCTTACCATCTATCTCCAAGATGTCTTTCTGCTCTCGTTCAGTGTACTGAACTCTTTCATCTACTGCAACCTTTCTATCATACTCTAAATTCATCAACAAGTATTGCAATAATACAATTTCTCTGTAGCATTGTTGAAGCATATCAGCATCACTTGCATTCATACATAAACTTTCAGTTTGCACAAAATGTTCAACAGTATCAGCTGTTACTTCCCTTATCTGTGCTTCAGACTGATTCTCTTCTCCAACATCACAAGAATTTTCTCTTGTACTGTAACAGCAAAAGTATCACTGCTTTCTTTTTCAGAGTACTTACCATTTTCTGCTTCCTCTGTCTTCATTTCCTTCTGTTATCTTGCTATCTCAACATCGATCTGAACAGTCTTCATACTCAACTCTTCTTGAACAAACTCTAAAGCTTGCTTATCTCCTTGTACTGTACTTGCAGACACACACAACTCATCAGTTTTAAAACCACAAGATTTTTTAGTCTTGACTGCTTCCTCCAACATTTTCCTTTGAACATATCTGCATGTGGACTCTTCAAATTCCATCTCTGGATCAAGAACTCTAAGTCCCTTTTTCAACAAGGCAATCACAATTTGTCTCAACCTCCTCTGCAATTGTCGCCAAATCACTCCCTTTCCCTTCAGTGGAAAGATCCATCCTCTATTCTGGTTTTCCTGCTCTTGCAGCCATTCTTCCAGTACCTGCAATTGTAGCTTTATTACTGCGATCTCTCTTTCTCGAAATTCTGCAGTCATCTCATCTCTGTGGCATTTCTCTGAACCTCTTCTCTGATCCTCCATGATCATTTTTCCATGAGTTTCTCACTCACCATGAGTTGTACTAGCCTCTGCAACAACAATCTCTCTTGCTGCCACTTACCTCACCAAACTCTCCTCACTCAGTCCTTTGGTAAGTACTGGTTCACTGCCTTTGGAACCTCTCCAGCACTCCTCTGCTCTCTCTAGGCTATCTCTTCAACTCACTTTTCTCTTCAGGACACTGCAATTGTCTTCCCTATCCAGCCTTCAGCTGAATGCCAGGTTCACTACCATAATTTTCTCTGCAACCATAAACTTAAATCATAAATTTCAGATTAAAAAAATAATCTCACCTTTAAGATCCTGCATCATCTTGTCTTCTTTCCACTTCTGCAATCTTGTTCACTTGCAATTGTGTATGCTGGATATTAGAATTAAAATTTGATCTTCCTTTCCATCATTCATCACACATTCAAAAACACACTTTAGTTTTCGAAAAAACCTTCTATTATCATTCAGAAAAAAAAAACAAATATCTTCAACAGAGTATTCTCGCTCTGATACCACCTGATGCGGGTTACACCCTACAATACCCAGAATCTTTAAACTCATATGCATATCAGTCTACGGATTCATCACAATTGCCTAACAAACTTCACACTAGGCAATTTCAAGTCCTTTCCATTTGCAGAAGCTATCTCATCCATTTATGGTTTAAAAAAAAAAATTCCAACCAAAGCTTGGAAACACATGCGGCTTTTCGTTAACATTCAAATGATCACATATATTAGATAAAAAAAATCTGGTCTTCTCAATTCCATCACCAACATACAATCAAATTTCAACAACAAATGCGCCTTGTTTTTTTTTAACAACTTAACATTATTGAACAAAACATCAAATATATATATAAGTGCGCCCTTTCCATTCTGCTTACTAGTTTTTAAAATCAAATGTCAGAATTCCATTCTTATCCAACGCTCCATCGCTTGTCAACAATACCTCTCTGTAAGCGATCTTCTCCATCCTATTACATTCAACTTCATTCCCTCACTTCTGCAAACGTTGTAATTCAACTTTCAAATATTCCAAGTTTGGTTCACATAGAATCTCGTTCTGGCAAAGGAGATGATATGACCCCCTCAGCAAATTGAACTTGGACTCCACAATTCAGCTTCAATAAATAGCAGAGACCTGCCATCTAAATAATCACAAACATAGGGAAGATCTTGTCCCGTACATAGAAATTCGATCTTCAGGTAATATATATGAGGAATTTATGCCCAAACATTGAAGAAATTGAACCTCCTTTAGACAAAGACTTCAGTACGATTCGCCCTGGCCACAGAAGAGATTCGATCTTTCAAAATAAATTGAACATCTCATGGAAATTTGGTCTCCCTAAAGATGCCAATTTGACTCTCTTGAAATTTATGATGATTTCAATTCGGCCTCTCCTTGCATTGACAGTTTCGGCCTCCATCTCAACTAATGATTCAGCCCTTTTTCTTCATAAAATATGGTCTTGTGTGAAGATAATGCAACTGAGCCCTAGGATCTAACTATTACAATTTTTCTGACTCGGGAATGACTATTTGGCACAAGAAACTCGTCCTCTCCAAGTTGGAGTTATGCTTCTAAACTCGGCCCACTCTCAGGAATAGAATAATCTCGCAGTGGATCTCAACCTGCCAACAGAAGAAAATCTACCTAAACAATTGACTGACTTGTCCTCCAGAAAGGATAATGAATTCAGTCTGTAGGGGTAACAGAAATTGGCCCTTCAAGGATCTAACTCGGCCTCCTTTAGCAACACAATCTTTCTATCGATGTCCTTGTGAAATTTTATACCTCGACCTATATCTCCACAGATCACACAATTTTAATCGCATGCATAACCATAAAACTCAAATTCAGCAGTCGCAAAGGCATCTTCACCTTTCGCTTCTTGAGATTCTTCCCATCTCATGAACTAACGCCAATAATTGATTCACAAAAACCAAGACATGCCGAGAACTTTACTACACATCGATGTTCGTCCAATATTCCACAAATCTGCTGATAGGTTTATCTTGCACTAGGATCTGATATCAAAATGATGAAATCAGAGCCACAGGCAGTAAAACACATAAACGCTTCATTATGTGACTTCCATTAAAGAAAACGAGAATAGAGAATATGTACATATTATCATAAAACCATTGAACTAGAAACATTGGAGAGTTTCAAAAATCATACTTTGGCACTCACTCCCCCTTAATGCGAGCTTTACTGCCTCTTTATTTATAATTAAAGATAGGCTTTCTCGGTCCTTCTCTGATACAATAACATGCTTTACATAACAATTTAAAACATAAAAGATTTATTACAGCTTATCTATCTATGATATAGATAGTATGTTTTATTCTCCACTCTTATCCTAATGTTAACTGAAAAATTATAGAAATTCTATCCCAAATTTTGCTCCTAACTATTTCTCTCATATCCTTTTATTTAGAAAAAGAATATTTACGTAATCCTTACTTTCCATAATTATCTCCTATTTTATTAAAAATAACAATTTAATTAAAAATTGTCACACCCCCCTTTTATCACATATTTACAAATGAAAATGGTCTTGATGTTCCTGCATCATTATAATATCAATCCCTTCAGTTTTTTATTCCCTTAAGTTTATAACATAAATCGTAGCCAAACATGGTCAACCATTTTTTAATGTCACATTGTGACAAGGATTGTCTCACCATCAAAATAAACTATGCTTATTTTAGTGTTCGTAGTATTTATATTTACCAATGTTGGGTTACAATATTTGTCCCATGGGTTTAACATTATTCCCTTTGGCTCATAATCTTTTAGGATTTTAGTATTAATCCCTTTGTTTTATTATTCCTTTGGGGCAAGAATATCAATCATGGTCAACCATTGTCAATCATAGCAAACCATGGTCAACCATGTTTGAATGTCGCATTATGACAACAATTGTCTCACTCTCAAAATAAACAATATTTATCTTAGTTTTTTTAGTGTTTATATCTGGGTTTAACAATGTTGTATTTATAATATTAGTCCCATGGGTTTACTATTATTCCCTTGGAGTCATAATCCCTTGGGGTTTTAGTATTAATCCCTTAGTTTTATTATTCCTTTAGGTTTATAATGTCAATCCCTTGGGTTTATTATGCTCTTAGTTTTATAATATCGATCATGGTAACCATTGTCAATCCTAACAAGAAAATGGTCAACCATGGTTGAATGTCACATTGTGACAAAAATAGTGTGACCACGAAAATAAGCCATGTTTATTTTAGTCTTTCCAATATTTATATTAGGGTTTACCAATGTTGAGTTTATAATATTGACCCCTTGGGTTCAATATTATTTCCCTCGGTACATAATCCCTTGCGGTTTTATTATTAATCCTTTGGGTTTATCATTAACTTGGGTCTATTATATCAATCATGTTCATGTTTATTAATCTTTTGTATTTGTAATATCAATTCCTTGTGCTTCTTGATCCCTTGGGGTTTTCATATTTATCTGTTGGGTTCACTAATTTCATGAGTTTGTCATATTAGTCCCTTTTGTTTAATATTATTCCCGTTGGTTCATAATCCCTTGGAGTTTTAGTATTAATTCCTTGGGTAATAAACCCAATGTATATAAATTCTTAGGTCAATATTAAAAATACTAAAATAAACATGGTTGAATTAATAAAGCCCAAGAATATTATTATTATTATTATAATATTAATATAAATAATGGAGCTTTTAATATTCATATAGTTGTTAATAATCTTTTAAAAAATATACATAATAATTATTAATCTATTTCATATAAGTCTATTGAGCTGTATCAACACATTGGAAAATATAGTTGTGCTAATTATTATATACCTATAAATATATATAAATATTAGTTAGAATCTCATGGAAATAGTAATAAATACCTTTATGTCCTATGTTGAAAACGTAATTCCAACTGCGCATCGGGGGAGTGATTCACCTTGGAGCGATTCAGCGATGTGTGATCTGCCGATATCGCATCGGCGAAGTGGCAGGGAGGACTGACAAGGAGGCGTTCATTTATTGCGATAAGCAATCGCCGATATCGCTATCGACGTTTCAAGTGGTGCATTAACTTTTTATAAATGTGCAATCGCCGATGGGTCGGACCCGACGATGGTATTAATCCTTTTTGATAGATTATCGGGTCCACAGTATTTTTGCAATCGGGGAAACCATGGGTGCACACTTTTGCATATATGTGTGCTATGCGATCAAGCTCGGACCCGATGGGTTTCCAAAGTCAAATTAAACCAAAGTCAAATTAATTAATGGTTGAAGTACAAGCCTGCAAATGAATTCAACGTGAAGTAAAAGTTACATTGCCGTAAGTTTTGTCAGTAAAACAGTAAATGAAATTTACTGTGGATTGGTAAGTTTTGGTGAAGTTTTTAATTTTGTTCCAGCGGGAGTATGGGCACAAATAAAGGTTGGTAAAAGCATTTAATTTTATTGTTTTTTTTATTTTTTACGGCAGTATGGCAAGTAAGACCATATATACTCCTGCGTTTGTCTTTGTTATGTAAGTTTTTTCAGAAGAGGAAAACTCGCCGCAGCGAATGTAATTGAAAATTGAAAGAGAAGGGAAGCGCAACAGTGCGTATGTAATGTTCTGAATATGCAATTGGAGTCATGCAGCACCGTGAGTAAAATTCATGTGTAATTTTTCACAGAAGTGAAATGCAAGTGGTGAATCCCTCTCCGAGAGAGGAAGTTTATAATCTGTAAGAGAAGTTTTTTTTAACAGAAATTCTTGGTGTGCAAAATCTGTCCTCTGGTGCTCAGAATTTTTTTTTATGTTTCCGCTGTGTTAAAATTCTTGTGGAGAAATAGAGCATTGTCTCTGTGTGCAAGTTTTTTTTATTGTTTTTTGGATTTTACCAGAAGAACCCCCAACACTGGTATCAAAGCTAATCCAGGCTCTTTGAAGGCGTCAAAGAAGCTGAATGAAGGTTTCTTGCTACAACAGCTTCTCTAGGAGAGTGAAGACACAGTCAAGAAAGGTTTCAGGTATTTCTCAAAGTTTTTTTTGTGTTTTTATTGAAGAAGCAATCAGTTGTTTTAAAATACACAGTCAAGAAATTGAAGAATAACTAAGGATGCAAGGAATGGCCAGCACAAGCACTGGTATGGGTATGTTTAACACCCAGCTCCAACAGTTTAATGGGAAAAACTATGGCTATTGGGCAATAACCATGACAGCCCTGTTTGCCTCTCAAGATTTATGGGAAATAGTTGAAGATGGTTTTGAAGAAACAGCAGATGAAAATGAGTTTAATAGATTAACTCCAATAGAGAAGGATCTGATGAAGAGAAATAGGAAGAAGGATTCAAAAGCCCGTGTGTTGTTGTATCTAGCAGTAGATGAGAGTGTGCTTCCAAGGTTAGCAACAGCTAAGACATCCAATGAAGCATGGCAGACCGTCAAGACAGCCTATCAAGGCATGGAGAAAGTGAAGACAACAAAACTACAGTTGCTGAGGAGAGATTTTGAGAATCTGAGCATGAAGGAGTCAGATAACATTGACTCATTCTTCACACATGTAATTGGTTTGGTCATACAAATGAGGACTCATGGAGAAACCATTGAAGTAAGGAGGACTGTGGAGAAACTATTGAGGGTCCTACCCTCAAAGTTTGATGTGATTGTCACCACCATAGAAGAGACAAATGATCTCTCAAACTTCTCAGTTGATGAACTTCATGCATCACTACACATGAGCAGAGGTTGAGTAGAAATGAAAACTCATCTCTAGAGAAAGCCTTCAAGACCCAGATGTCCTTTGGAAGAGGAAGAGGTCAAGGCAGAGGAAACAAAAGAGGAAGTGGCAGAAGCAAGAACAGAGGTGGAAGGAACAGTCCAGCAAATGCTCAAGGAAGAGGCAGCAATTCAAATCAGAACCAAGGCCAAGGCAGAAGCCAACAAAGAGGACAACATCATGCTCAAGGACAAAGGTATGAAAAATATAATGTCCAATGCTATTATTGTAAAAAATATGGGCATTATGCCAATGAGTGTAAGAAAAAACAACATGATATGAGTAGTAGTTCTAGTGCAAATATCACTAGAGAAAATACAAGCCAGAATAATGTTTTGTTAGCTTGTAACATGACTGAAACAAATAGTGAACACATATTGTTTTTAGACTCAGGTTGCAGCAACCATATGACAGGAAACTTAGCTTAGTTTTCTGCTTTAGATCAAAGTGTGAAGTCACAAGTCACACTTGGGACTGATAGTAAAATTTCTGTTATGGGAAAAGGAGAAGTCAAAATATTTACAAAGAAGGGTGAAAAGAAAACCATAGCAGATGTCTACTATGTCCCAAGAATGAGATGTAACCTCTTGAGTATTGGACAACTTGTCCATAAGGGGTACAATGTTTTCTTTAAGAATGATGTATGCACCATCATGGATATAGCACCCAGCAAAAGATGCATTGCTGAAGTGAAGATGACGAGGAACATAATGTTCCCTCTCAGAATAAGAGCAGATTTGAAGAATGAAGAAGTAATTGCAGCAATTACCCAAGAAGCTTTCCAAAGCATGCCAAAGGATGAAAATTGGTTGTGGCACTTGAGATTTGGACATCTCAACTTTGGAGGTCTTAACTTGTTGAGCAGAAAGGGGATGGTAAGAGGATTACCATTGATAGACAAACCTGACAGCCTTTGTGAAGGTTGCATATTGGGAAAACAACACAGAGAAAGTTTTCCATGAGGCAAAAGCATAAGGGCAAAGACACCCTTAGAGATTGTCCACTCAGATGTATGTGGACCGATGCAAACCCCATCACTAGCAGGCAACCAATATTTTGTAACATTCATTGATGACTTTACAAGAAAAACTTGGGTTTATTTTCTAAAGAACAAATGTGAAGTGTTTGAAAAATTCCAAAATTTCAAAGCACTTGTGGAAAACCAAAGTGGCATGCGTATCAAAGTATTGAGAACTGACAGAGGAGGTGAGTATATCTCCAAAGAATTCCTACGGTTTTGTAGAGAAAATGGAATTCACAAGCAATTTACAGCAAGGTACACCCCACAACAAAATGGAGTTGCTGAAAGGAAGAATAGGACCATCATGGATATGGCGAGGAGTATGCTAAAGGCAAAGCATTTTCCAATGATTATTGGGCTGAAGCTGTAAATGTGCAGCATATATTTTGAACAGGTGTCCTACAAAAGAAATAATGAATAGAGTACCAGAAGAAGCATGGAGTGGCAGAAAGCAAGGAGTCACCCACATGAGATTTTTTGGATGTGTGGCCTATGCACACATTCCAGATCAGCTAACGAGGAAGTTGGACAGCAAAGGGGAGAAATGCATTTTCATTGGATACAGTGAAGAATCGAAAGCCTACAGGTTGTATATCCCATCTACCAAAAAGTTTTTTGTGAGCAGAGATGTTCAATTCATTGAAGAAGAAGCTTGGGATGGAAGCATAGAGAAAACAGTGAATGTTAGAAACTGTTTGTCTCGTGATGAAGATGATGAGGAGATGGCTGAAATGCATCCCCAAACAGCAGTGCCAACACAAGGACAACAAGCGACACCCTTGAGGAGAAATGAAAGTGCTTCTCCAAGCACACCAAAAAGTGGAAGTTCAAGTGCATCTTCAAGCACTTGCACACCGAATTAAAGATGTAAGAAGTTTAGAGACTTGAGTGACATTTATGATGAAGGAATGAATTCCTTATTTGCCTTGTATTGTCATGTTGATGATCCTATTCATTTCGAAGATGCAATTAAAGATAAGAAATGGATAGAAGCTATGGATGAAGAGATGAATGCCATAGAAAGAAACAAAACATGGGATTTGGTTGAGCTACCAAAAGGTAAAGAATTCATTGGAGTGAAATGGGTTTACAAGACCAAGAGCAACGCTGAAGGCAAGATAGAAAGGCACAAGGCAAGGCTGGTTGTAAAAGGGTACAAGCAGTAGTATGGGAGAGATTATGAGGAGAATTTTGCACCGGTTGCAAGAATGGAAACCGTGAGAGCAGTGCTGTCCATAGCAGCACAAAACAAATGGAAAGTCTACCAAATGGACGTGAAGTCAGCATTCCTAAATGGAGTGTTAAAAGAAGAGGTTTATGTTGAACAGCCTCCAGGCTATGAAAAGAAGGGTGAAGAGCACAAAGTGTGCAAATTGAAGAAAGCTCTTTATGGGCTGAAGCAAGCGCCAAGAGCATGGTACAGCAGAATAGATTCATATCTATTGGATAATGAATTCGACAAGTGTGAAGGAGAACCCACCGTCTACATCAAAAAAAAAGATGGTAAAATTTTAATTGTTGTCTTGTATGTTGATGATGTTATTTTCACAGGTAATGATGATCAGCTCATTAAGAATTTTAAATCAGTCATGAAAGAGGAATTTGAAATGACTGACATGGGTTTCTTGAGATACTTCTTAGGCATAGAAGTAGATCAAAATGAAAAAGGAATTTTTATCTCACAGGGAAGATATGTAAATCAAGTATTGAGCAGATTTAACATGCAAGAATGCAAGGCAGCGATCACTCCCACAGTAATGGGATTAAAACTCAGCAGAGAGGACAGCAACAAGGATTTTGATCCTAGTTTGTACAAGAGTATTGCAGGCAGCCTTATGTATTTAACAGCAACTAGGCCTGACATTATGCTGTTAGTTTAATTTCAAGATTCATGGAGAGGCCAAAGGAGGCACATTGGCAGGTAGCAAAAAGAATTTTGAGGTATGTCAAAGGTACCAAAATGTTTGGAATTTTATATAATGTCTCAGAACATTCAGATTTGGTTGGATACACAGATAGTGATTGGGCTAGAAGTGTTGATGATCGGAAGAGCACTTCCGGTTATCTTTTCCATATGGGTTCAGGAGCCATTTCATGGGCTTCTAAGAAGCAGTCCATTGTAGCATTGTCTACAGCAGAGGCTGAATATGTGGCAGCTACAGCAACAGCATGTCAATCAGTTTGGATGAGAAGGATGTTGAGAAGCTTAGCCCAAGAGCAGGCAAAAGCGACAGTGATCTTTTGCGACAATAGCTCAGCTATTGCATTGTCAAAGAATTCAGTGTTTCATAAGAGAACGAAACACATTGATACAAGGTTTCACTACATCAGAGAATTAGTGAACAATGGAGAAATCGTCCTCGAACATTGCAGGACACAAGAACAGGTTGCAGACATCTTGACAAAGCCACTGGATCAGAAAAGCTTTGAATTTTTGAGGAAGTGTCTGGGTATGACCGAATGCCCAGCAGTTGAAATTAAAGGGGAGTGTTGAAAATATGTAATTCCAACTGCCCGCGCAGATCAGCAGTCAACGGGAACTGAAAACCACCGCAGGAAATCTAAACTGCCCGGTCTCATATCGCACCACCCTTCAGCGCAAAGTAGTTTCCGTGCAACGAGCTCCGATGCAATTAGGAGCTGACAACTGTCCAGCAGTGATGCTGGCCTGACATCAGCAAGTCACATCCGTCGGAAGGTAACTTCCGGTCTTCTTACCCTATCCGATATCCATCCGATCATGTTGCCTCTCTCTCCGCCGTTTGATTTTCTGGAAAGCACTCCGCCGTTTAAACCTGTGCAAGGTACATACGGGTCTGTCGAAATCAATGATGCGTGGACCATAACCCATACGTTAAATTAAAACCATGTCATAATATTTTGGTAAGGTATTTAATTTTTTTTACGGCAAAGTTAAAGTAGGAGTATGGGCGTAAGTTTAATATTATTTCTTTTGTTTTATGTTTTAAAATTGGAGCGTTGACTCCATCTTTGATATACATGAAATATCGCACGGGGATTAAAAAAAAGTGTGCGTAATGTAATTTTGCATATGAAGAAAATGTAAAATAGGGGTCTGCAGCACCCGTGAAAAACTAGAGCGTAAATATTTTATGGCAAGGGGAGGATTGCACAGAGGTGCATGAATATTTGTGGTTTGTAATGAAAAAGGGATTTTATGCAGCAGGGTAATGTTTTTGGATTGTAATGTAAAAATTGCACAGCAGTGCAGGAGGAGAAGTAAATGAAACCAGTGGGTTGTTTTGGTTTTCAAACCATGTATTGTTTCACACAGGTGAAAAGGTAACTCTGTAACTCCCTGTAAGTTTTGTTTTCACACAACAGTGAATGTAAATGAAATATTTACACACAGTGGTGTAAAATTTCATAGGAGGCAGAGTAAGTTTTGTGAGAATGTTTTGGTGAATCCCTCTGAGTAAAAGAGGATGAATATGTAAATGTTTTTGTTTAATGAATGGAAATTTTATGGTGGTGAAATACTCTGTCCTGTGTAATTAATTTTAAAAAGACTTCTCTGTGTAAAAGATCTTGGAGCAAAGGAAACAGAGCATTGCCTCTGTGATTTATATTTTGTGGTTTTGGTATTTTCCCATCACAAACATTTGAAAAAATACCCAACAATGTATCCTGGTACATGCAAAAATTAGTTATTACGAATATTATTTTAATTTTCAGAGATTTGTCTCCCTCGTATTGCATTACTTGAGTCTAAGTTCTTCTTAATACCGACTCTTTCTTTTAATATCCAGAAACTCAACCAACATAGAGAGTTAATTTTACCGAAGAGAGGAAGTATATCTCACAAAAGAAGTCTATTCGCCAAATTTTATATGAAAATACAGAAAGGGTTTATGGCATATTGTTTACCCTTGTGAGCATTTATTCTCAATAGTCAACTTGGTTTCTTTTTGTTTACCTAATAGTCATAAGAAACAATATACCAATCTGTTTAGACTTCCTTTCTTTTACAAGGAATAACATATAGATTATCATTTGTAGATATAGCTTGAGTGGGCCTAATGGTTAAGAGTATGTTTTTCCTCCTAAGAGGTCACGGTTCAAAACTAGAGGGGGGTAGAGTATGTATGCCCTCGTAGACTTAAGCAGTCAAATCACTACGCGACGGTGTTAGTTTGACAACCGATTAGTAACTTTGAGTAAATATAACTAGACAGTTTGATATCGATATGTTAGTTATGTAACAACAATTCATGATATAAAAATATCAAACGCCCATGAAATGTAATGTGCGGAGAATCATTGTTGAATAACAAACTCTAATCCATTCAGTTCCAATTTATTCAGTTTCTAGTCTTGGTCATTCCGTTAAACTTTCTTGTGTTTCTTTCTTGTCTATTTTTCTCCTTCATTATTTCAATTAGTGTTTCTACAAATGGTATCAGAGCTCCGAGGGTAGCCTGGGCATTGAAGGAAGGAGAGGTTGTGCATTGAAGGCGTTTTTTTTTTTTCGTGAAGTGTGGTGGCTGCTGCGTGCGAGTAAGAACTCTACGTGAAGGAGGCGTGACCGAGAGGAGTGCACGCAGATTACATCTGCCTGAGTATGAACCCTACATTGAATTTTCCTGAGCGTGGAAATGTCTATTTTGGATTAGAGCGTGAGACAACACACAGATTGAATCGTGCATTGAAATCTTTGTTTTTTGTCCCTGCGTGCGTGGAGTGTTGTGCGTATGGCTGCTGGGCTATGCGTGAAAGGCGTTGAGAGGTAGAATGAACATGTTGAGACCTGCATTCTGCTGAGAAGATTGCTGCGTAGGTTGTTGTGCGTTGACTTTGCGTGAAGGAGTCATGACCGAGAGGAGTGCTGTGTGTATGGCTGTTGGGTTGTGCGTGAAAGGCATTGAGAGGTAGAATGAACATGCTGAGACCTGCGTTCTGCTGAGAAGATTGCTGCGTAGATTGCTATGCGTTGACTCTGCGTGAAGGAGGCATGACCAGAGAGGAAGTGCATGCTGAAGAATACACTCTGCGCTGTGTGCTGCCAGAGCCTGATCAACAAATGTGGATCCGAGTATTTTCTTAAGAAAATTAAATATTTTGTCTCAGAATTTTTTTTTTTCTCAGAAAGTAAATAAAAGGGTGGATGTGAGTAAATTCAAGGGAAAAATGACAATTTTTTTTAAAATTGAAAGAAAGGAAATAAGGAAATTCTTGTTCAAAGGATTTTATAAAGTTAAATTGATTTTTTTTTGGAGAAATAAGGAAATAAACCCTAGTTGAAAGACTAAAGATTGAAATCCTAGACTGAAAGAGTGAAACCCTAGGAGGAAAAATAGAAAATAGCAAAAATGTCGAATGCAAAATTTGAGGTGGAGAAATTCACCGGAAAGAGCAATTTTGCTCTTTGGAAACTGAAGGTTAGGGATCTGCTTGTGCAACAAGGGTTGCACAAGCCATTGGATGGGGCAACTAAGAAACCTGCAACTATGACTACTTCAGACTGGGAGGACTTGGATGCCCGAGCTCTCAGTACCATCCGGCTATGCCTAGCGGATGAAGTTCTCTTCAACATTGTTGAAGAGACTACGGCGTCAGGATTGTGGGAAAAACTTTAAAATCTCTATATGACAAAGTCATTGACAAATAGAATTTATCTGAAAAGACAGTTATATAGTCCTCGAATGAAAGAAGGTTCAAACGTTGCAGAACATTTGAATGTTTTTAACACACTAATATGTCAATTAACAGATATGAAAGTTAAAATACAAGAAGAAGATAAAGCAATAACTTTGTTGTGTTCTCTACCTGAATCATGGGATCATTTCGTAACTTCAATCAGCTTGAGAACTGCTGATTCTTTGAAGTTTGAATTAGTGGTGGGAGCTCTCCTGTCTGAAGAAGTACGAAGGAATTCTAGCACTAAAACAGCTGCATCAGAAGCCATGGTAGCTAGAGGACGCTTAAAGGAAAGAGGAGAAAAACCAAGGGGGACTTCGAGATCGAAATCGAAAGGAAAGAAGTGTAAGGCAAAATGTTGGAACTACAATAAAGTTGGACACTTGAAGAAGTACTGTTGGAAATGAAAGGAATCTGAAAACCCGAAGAACGAAGCGAATTAGGTTGATTCAGGTATGAAAGACGAAGTTTTATCTGCTGAAGAATTGTGTATGATAGATGAAACTTCACCTGAATGTAATATCTCTTAGGGTTTAGATAGTTGGTTGTTAGACTCTGGTGCTTTGCATCACATGTGCCCACATAGAAATTGGTTTACCTCATATGAAAATGTAAACGGTAGTTCTGTGTTTATGGGTAACAATATGTCATGTCAGACTATTGGGATGGGAGATATCAGGATTAAGATGCATGATAACACAGTTAGAACATTAACTAGTGTTAGACATGTACCTGATTTGAAGAAAAAATTGATTTCTTTGGGATTTTTGGATTCAGATGGTTATAAGTTTACAGGTCAGGATGGCATCTTGAAAGTCTTTAAAGGAGCACTTATGGTTATGAAGGCAGAAAAGGTCGGAAATCTTTACAGGTTAAAAGGAAGTACTCAAATCAGTGAAGCAGTGCGTCAGAAAAGGAAGAAGCAGGTACTCGTCTATGGCATCAGTGATTGGGGCATATGAGCGAGAAAGGTCTTCAGATACTGATGAAATGTAAATCTCTTCCCGGTCTGAAATCCTTGAATTTAGATTTCTATAAACATTGTGTGTATGGAAAACAGTGTAAACAGAGATTTAAAGTCGGAAATCATAATAGTAAAGATGTTTTAGACTATATTCATTCTGATCTGTGGGGGCCTTCCCCTGTTGTGTCATATGGAGGTGCACTATATTTTCTAACGTTTATTGATGATTACTCCTGGAAATTTTGGGTCTATATGCTAAAAAGGAAAGTTGATGTATTAAATGTCTTTAAACAATTTAAAGTAATGGTAGAGAAAAGAACAGGAAAATCTATTAAATTCTTAAGAACTGACAATGGTGGTGAGTTCACTTCAGTTGAATTTGAACAATACTGTAAGGATGAGGGAATTGTTAGACACAAAACTGTTGTTTACACACCTCAGCAAAATGGTGTTGTTGAGCGTATGAATCAGACTCTTATGGAAAGAGCCAGAAGCATGATCAGCAATGCTAACTTGCAAAAGGAGTTGTGGTCAGAAGCAATATCTACTGCTTGTTATCTAGTTAACAGTTCACCTTCAGTAGCAATTGATTGTAAAAGTCCTGAAGAAGTTTGGACAGGTCAGTCTTGTGACTATTCACATTTGAGGATATTTGGTTGTGATGCTTATTCTCTCATTCCTAAAAATCAGCGTTCAAAATTAGATCCAAAGTCAAAATGTTATGTCTTTGTTGGGTATGACTATGCAGTGAAAGGATATAGGTTGTGGGATCCTACATTGCGAAAGATAGTCATTAGTAGAGATGTAACATTTGATGAATCCTCTCTTTTAAAATCAATTGTTGAAGAATTGAACAGAGACAGGTATCGCCAAATCAACGAGTTCAGTTGGAGGCTAGATTTTTCGGTGAAAGCCGAAAGGAAGGAGAAAACTCTGGAGAAAAAGGTGTTGAAGACACAAAGGAAGCCGTTGAAGCTTCTGAACCAGTGCAAGTTTCTGAACCAGTTCAGCAACCAGTTGCTCTAAGAAGGTCTACAAGGGAAAGGAAAATTCCAAAAAGGTATGAAGATTCTGCTTCATCTTTTGCTTTGATTACTAAAGATGGGGAACCTTCTTGTTATCAGGAAGCAGTAGATGATATAGATAGCAAAAAATGGAAAGTGGCTATGGAAGAAGAAATGGACTCCTTAGCCAAGAACAATACCTGTGATCTTGTAGAGCTTCCTGAAGGGAGAAGTGTTGTTGGATGCAAGTGGGTCTTCAAGCTGAAACGGAAGGTTGATGGAAGTATCGAAGGGTATAAGGCGAGACTGGTAGCAAAAGGGTATTCTCAGGTTGAAGGTATAGACTTTCATGAGATTTTTTCTCCAGTTGTAAAACTTGTTTCTATTCGTACTGTGTTGGCACTAACTGCGTTGCTTAATCTTGAGTTAGAATAGTGAGATGTTAAAACAGCTTTTCTACATGGTGATTTGAATGAAGAGATATATATGGAACAACCAGAAGGTTTTGTACGAGGTCGTAGCAGAAGATTAGTTTGCAAGCTCAGGAAATCATTGTATGGTCTGAGACAGTCTCCCAGACAATGGTACAAGAAGTTTGATTCCTTCATGGTGAGCCAGAACTTTGTAAGAAGTGAGTATGATCATTGTGTATACTTCAAAAGTTTCAATGGCATATTCATTATCTTAGCTTTTTATGTTGACAATATGCTTATTGCAAGCAAAAGCATGGAAGAGATCAACAGGTTAAAGGCTCAACTCTCTAGGACGTTTGATATGAAGGATCTTGGAGCAGCAAAACATATCTTGGGCATGGAGATACACAGAGACAGGAAAAATGGTAAGCGTTGGTTATCACAGCAGAAGTATGTGGAGAAAGTACTTGAAAAGTTCTCTATGAACAATGTGAAACCTATTAATATTCCACTAGCTTCCCATTTTAAGCTTTCTTTGGTCTTGAGCCCTAGAGCTGATGAAGAAAAGCAGTATATGTCTCATGTACCATATGCAAATGGAGTAGGCAACTTAATGTATGCGATGGTATCTACAAGAC
>APFE031019188.1:3296-69372 GCA_000404065.3 Pinus taeda
TGCAACCTGCAGAGAGCTACAACCCTCTCTCGTTTTCCAGGCTCTCCTGGAAGGGAGCTACAACCCCCTTAGCTCTTTCACTAGCCAAGATACTAGTACATAGATGCTGGCCTACAGAAGGCTACAACCTTCTCCTTCTTCCAGGGACCACATTTCATCAATTTTCAGACTAGATCCATGAACATCAAACAATCATCAAGAAATTCTTCATCAACCAAACCCCTTTTCACCGACTAGATCTGAAATCAAGTAGATACTTCCCCGCCAGCTGTACCCAAAACACAGTACCAGAAACCACACAACAGAACCCAGAACACCACAGCAATAAGCAGAAATAGCTAGATCACAACTTAAAGCATATACGCTATTTCAATAGTTTGTAACTTGCATTTATATGCATCTGCGTATGGAACAACCTGCATATACGCGCCTTTACTTCACCTAAACTGCGTGTATACGTGCCTTTGCTTCACTGAACCTGCGTACAGATCTATAAAGGACAACACACTCTTCTAGATATTCAATCACTAGTTAACCCAGATTTTCAGACTTATAGATCAAACAAGCGCCACATCTAGCAGATAAAAATCATACAAAGATACTATCATTCAGGCTTAAAGATTATGACCCATGAATAGAACTTATCCTTCCTTTTGTGCTAAGGTTCCTCCTTTCTTCAGATCCAGATCTGCATCACCACCCAATATACCAGCTCTAGCACTTTATCAGATCTTCAATAATAATTCAGATCATAATTTGTCACAAGATCTCCTTCCTCTTTTATAGCCTTAAGCCTTCCCCAATACCATGGTCCAAAACCATAACCTTTTAATACCATGAACCCAAAACTAGGGATCAACACATCTGATGAGACACACTGGTCCAAAACATAGGTTCAAGTTCCAAGATCTAACTGCCATGGACCAAAAGAATGATCCCCAACATATACGCGCTTTTGTAATGTATAACCTGCATGTATACGCACCTTCGTCTAGATGAACCTGCGTATATGTCTTTATCTACTTTCTGAGTGCCTGAACTGAGATCTGATACCAAAGAAGGTTGCCATCAAGGACAACACCTGTGCCATAGCTCTAAACCTATGCCATAATTCCAACAGTATTTTTCGATCGTGACGGTCTTCGTCAATTATTTGATTGGAGTAGGATCCTTCAGAAGTGAGGAAATTTACAATATCAGGATCATCATTGAATACTCTCCAATTTGTAATGTTGTTAGGGATGGACGGTCTAAAGATTAATTCTATTGAGAATCTATCTGGACTAAAATCTTCGGAGGGAATAAGCTTAGAGGCTACGTTAGCCAAAATTTCTGCGCTCGCGTTTTGGAGTCTCGACTGAAGAAATATTAAATGCTATGAAATGCTCAGTCAGATCTTGTACTAAAGATTGATAGTGTTTTAAATGACCTAATAAGCAATGTATAGTGTTACATACCTGTTTGACGACAATCTCAGAGTCTCCGAAGACTTGAAGATACTTAACGTTCAACCCGATTTCTTTGTACAGGCCTTGCACGAAGGCCTCGTATTCTGTTGTATTGTTTGTGCAATCAAATTCGAGTCTGCACGTAAGCATGGTCTTATTTCCTTCTGGACTAATCAGAACGCATCCTGCTCCTGCTCCTTCCTTAGATTTAGAGCCATCAAAATATAATTTCCAAAACAAAGATGTATTTACAGGTTTATCTAAAAACTAACACACTTTGAACTATTAGTTTGGGAAAAAATTTCGACTTGGGACAAAACTGAATTTTCCAAGTAGGGTGATGTGTGAGCATTGAAATTGCCGAGAAAATAATCTACCGAGTAATTTCCTATGATACTGCTGTTATACACTACTGTTTCATTTTCTCCCTCTAATTCTGTTACTATGTACTTCTGGTGTAACTCTCGTTCAACCTTTATTTGATTTGGTTTACCGTTGTAGGGTAACCACATGTGCGACCAGTCGGTTGCGAAGTATCCATGGAGTTTTTCGAACCAATCTCTGCTAAGAATTAGGCCATAGAATTCTGGGATATCAGCCACTAGAGTGTCAATAACCTAACATATCTTCGGGTTGGATGACAATCTTATGGTTACTTGATTAAGTTCACCAATCACTTCGACTTGAGACCGATCAAGTTGAACTATGCGCACTGCAGATTTTTGTGGTTGAACATTTAACTTTGCACATACTGACCTGGGTAAGATATTTGATGAAGCACCGGAATCTACCAAACAATTGTGCACATTTTTATTGAAAATTTCATAAGTGAGAAGAAAGGGGGGAGTATGAGATCTTGATCTTCCTCCAATTAAGGCGACGTCGTTTGGATCAATCTTATTGATCGCGCTAGTTGGAGGTCCTCCCATGTTGTGGGAAGCTTGAGAGAGTACAACGGTAGGCAAAGATGAAATAGGCACGGCATGTATTTCTTTCATCATCATCTTCTGTTGATGTTTCAATTTGCTCAATTCGTAAAGGGTAATATTAGCCCTAGTCTTTTTCATGTCATCAATGATATTGTATTCCATTTCATTCGACACTATCAGTGTTTTTGATGGAGTTGTTTGATCTGCTTGGACTGGGCTAGGTTGGGTCGCTTTAGTGGTCGTTTTCTTTGTTGCGACTTTATCTTTTGTTACAGAGCTTGTGCTTTTCTTCTTAGAGGTAGTTTGGGGAGGATCAAGTTGATTTCTGCTTCGTGTGCTAACTGGAAATACTTCTTGATCTTCTTCTTGTGGGAGGATGAAATCCCACATTCATTGTAATTCCACAACTTCTTCGTCATCAGTCTACCCTTCAGTGGCACTTTCTTCTTCTTCCTCTTCCTCAGATTTAGCATTTGAAATAACATTGGGTGGTTTTGCATCCGTCGAAAGGCCTCTTTTAAAATCTCTATAGGGATTTTTTGAAGAAGATTTTGCTACTTGTTTTTTTATGTCAACCATCTCATTAGACATGGTCTTCAAAACTTTCTGCAATCCTTCCAAATCGAAAGGATCTTTTGCTTATTTCTTTTTCGAGTCTTCTTTGAAGGTGACTTTTTTAGATTTGTGTTCCTCTATCATGGATCTTTTTTCCAGGGCTATTACGCGTTTCTTTACTGTTATCGCCTTTGTCATGTTTTCAACTAAGGTTGTTTTATTTGCTCTATCCACGAAGATTGCTGTGTTTGATGGTAGAGTAGTAATATACCATTCACATCGTACTTCTTCGCTGGGTTGGGAAGCAGTGGGAATTTTGTTGAGAATTTTATTGAACTGTAAATTGAAATCTTTGATAGGCTTTTTAGCTTCGGATTTAAGATTGGATAGGTCATTGATTAAAGTTGCCGTTGATCTGTCATCACCGAACTTGGTAAGGAATTGATTCTAGAAGATATCCCAACTTGTGATAGACTCGGAGGGTAGTGAAAAGTACCACGACCCAGTTGTCCCTTGCAGTGTATAGGGAAAAAGCCGAACAACAACGTCTTCATTAGTAATTCCGTTGAGATTGATAAAAAGCATGAAATTGTTTATGTGTTCTTCCGCTAGCATGCCTGCTTCTGTATTGAATTTGGGCAGCCATTTCTCAGGATGTGCAGGTATTGGACTCAAGGGGGCACGCATTAAAACTACTCCAGGGTTGTTCCATGGAGACTGGGCCATTGTTGACCTGCTAGTAAAGGAAAGTACAGAAGATGATCCCTGTGGCTGGGAAGATAAGGATACTATGATCGTAGATGATTGAAGAGGGGTTGTGGGAGTTTCGGTAGATGGATGGATGATGGTTTGGAATGGAGGTGAGGGTGGTTGACTTCGCGGTGGGATAGTTGAAATGGATGATGTAGACGAAAGAGTCTCATTGTCAGACTCTTGCGGTAATTTCCTCGCTCTTTTCTTGGTGGGAAGAGGCAACTCAGTTGGCTAAATGCCAAATTTTTCACTCCTTAACCTGGTTAGGGGTTGAGCAGGATTATACTGCGAAGACACACTGCTTTGAGATTTATTAGACCTTAGAGGAGAAATGAAAAATCCCTGGAGTTTGGGAATCAGAGATTCAACTTCAGGAGGTTCAATGGTGGATTGGTCTGAAATATTAGATTGTGTAGCAGTGGTCAATACTCGAGTGACTTCTGACTCTGGATTCAGACGTACTTGGGAAGTCGGGGGAGATGATGAGGGTGATTTACTCTCAGAATGGTATTTAGATTTTGATTTAGGTGCCATTCATAGTTCAAGCCCTCCTTCTAGTGCCAAATATGTTGAAGCCCTGAAAATCAGATCGACAACAAGGGGGATAACCGCCCGGTCTGGACCTTGGTTGACAACTCCTTATCCGTTTGGTATAGCGGGTCCAACTGGGGATAATGGGACCAGTTTCCCAATCTAAGTATGTGTGTGAATGTGTGCAGGATCAGATGTTGCAAATCTAAAAGCTCCTATCTAAACTACTTTAATCTAACTCTATGCTATTGTAATCTAATGAAAACAACACATCTAATCTATGCTAACCCGGGATGTAATTCTTCTATTATGCGATCTAAAGAGATTTCATATAATAACTGGTAATAAATATCATTCAACGATTATAAGAATGGAAATCAATTAAGATGAACCACTTTGCATAAAAAGTTAGGCAAAACAGTTGTGAACATCATATCGCATAATAAGTTATTCATACATTTAAACATAAATAAATGGCTCCACTATACAAAAGTGCCAAATGGTAACACAAACATTCATGTAATAACATATAAGCAACTAAAAATTGTGTATTGCTTTAAGATATAAGCAGAAATGATCAAGAGATAAAAGTACCATTTATGACTGGTCCTACTCACAAGCTTCAAGAAACAATGATTTATCTCTCCTTGTTCTAATATCTACTAAGAGTACAGAAGTGCAACATTAGTAGCAGATATCAAATGCAAACATTAATAAATCTTGATCCTTTCATTCATCAAAACCTCCTCTGAGGTGCAGAAGTGCATGTTCTGAGGATAAGTTTTTGAACAATTCTTGGACCCTTCTCTAAATGCATGATAAGGGTTTAAATACTGCTAACTAAAATAACTTAATTACACAAATTAAGGATACGGTTTAAACGACCTCCCTTTTTCTAAGCAAACTTATTTCTAAAAAGTCGAATCTAATTCCTAACTATTTCTGCTTTTGCTCCTTAATGTTGCAAGCATTCAACATTGGCCTAGGAAGAGTCGGTTGGTTGCCTTCTACTTTTGCTATCTTTATTTTTGGACTTGCAAATGACTAAGCAAGTTAGGAACCTTGCTTATTGAACAATTTTTCTTAGTGATGCGTGATTAGCGCTAAGCGCTAATCGCGCATCGAAAACTGCCTCCGTTTTTTGATCCGGGCCTTTCTAGTGCGCTTTTTGCCTTTAGCGCCTTTTTTTTTTTTTTTTTTACCGGGTATAAGCTTCAGGATTTTTTGTAAACATGTTGCTTTTGTGAGCTTTTGACCCTGAGTGTTGAGTCAGCTACTGATGTCAGCATTTGTTCAGAAATACTCTAGAATCTGCGGTTGTGTTGCATGCGGTATCCGTTTATGAGGGCATCTCTTCTCTGTCTCCGAGCGTTGGCGCTTTCCCTTTTTCCTTAGATGTTTCATGTTTTTCATACCTGTAGTTCACGCGAAGGAAAAGAGTATGACAATAAATATTGATGTGAAAGGTCTGAGCTCTATGAATGTATAAAATAATGTTACCCTTTGTGAACTGACTCTCTTGACAAACACAAAATTGTCCTTCATTAACACTTTGGTGTAATTCATAAATTTTCTTTAAGGTGCGCATCCAATTTTTTGGTTTATGGACAACTTTTCTTGAATGTTGAGCCGAGGAAAATTTGCGATGGGCTATTTCTGCAACTTATATTATGTTATCGCATTATCACATATTGTCAAGATTGTGATATCGTAGATCGCAGATTGCAGCATCGTAGCATCGCGTTTGTCGCTTTTATCGCAAGATCGTAGATCGTGTTAAATCATTGTGTGTTTTTTATGCGATGTCGCATATCGGCTGTCGAAGATTTCTTAAGATCTTCATTTATGGGCGATTTCTTGATGTATGCGATGCGATGAATTTCGTGTCGCTTTTTTGCAGTTTTTTATTGTGCTCATAAAGAAATGTTCTAGTCTCTTTTCGCGATGCAATGTATTTTGAAGGAGTAAAATACAAAAAAAAAAAAATTGAATTTTTTACCAAGGGTCCCCACTTGTTTTGTGTTATTGCTAATATAAAGAAGGAGGGGGTTGTTGGTGGCCACAGCAGGTTGCAGTGCCCAAAAATATCTATAACAGTTGTCCCCTAAAGCATGAGGTCGTTAATATTTTGATGTCGGGTGAAATGCTTTATCATGAGGATCCGAAGTTTTTTCGAGCTAGGAGGCAACCTGTAATAAGATACAATACAATTAATTTTCTTCATAATATTTTTCATGATCTAGCTGAGGCGGGCATTCCCATGCTTAAACAGACAGGCGAATTCTCTGAGCAACTTCTCTTGAACATATCGGTGACACTGAAATGGATTGGTAGTGTTAACCCAAAAGATGGATGGTATGATGGACCAATGGTGATATGACCGGTGAATGGAATAACCCAACCCCACTCAGACGTGGAGTGAAAGTGTCATGTTCAAGAGCGATTTGCTACCAATAAAGTTTCTTCAATTTTTCTTCCCAATTTTCCCCAGTCATTGCTGACCAATACATCTTTATTTTTATCAAGCTTGAGGAGGATAACATATGCTTGTTCTATAATTCACCCTTTGGGTGAACCTGTTGCTATGTTTTAATGAGCCTAGCGACAGTGAAACTCGTTCTCGTCCATTTGGACAAGTTTGTTGCTATTGATTTTAACGAGTTTAACGACAATGATAACTTGGTCCTTTCTCAATTTTAGAGAGTCTGAAAAGGGACAGAAAGGAAAATCCAATAATCCTTTTTCATCATATAATCCCTTAAGTCCGAAAAATTATAAAATAATATGAAAGGGATGAAATTTTGATAATTTTATCGAGCCGAACAAGACAAGCGCTCGATCTTTTTGTGTAATAATCCCTTAGGTCCAAAAAGATTAAAATCTAGAGGAGGGATAGCACTTCTGGTAGCTTTAACGAGTTGGAGAGGCCAATCGCTCGACAACCTTTTCATATTTTATGAGTCAGGTGAAAAGAGCTTAAAGGAGACTCGTTTTTTGAGGAACGAGTGATAATTTCGGGTAGCAGCTAATTCTAGGTAAGGTTTGGAATTTTCCAATCATGGCAGTGTCACAAGGATGGCTAACAAGATCACTCATCGTAGATGTTCCTCAAAAAGGGTAATCAATCAAATGGAGGCATATGATCGGCTAAAATAGAGTGGAGGTGATGTTGAGAACACGACCAAGGCTCAAAAGCTAATGATAATGCATTAAGAATGGTTATTTACTGGAGATTGGTTCATTTTTTAATGAGCTTAAACTCTGGGGGAAACATTTGCTCATTGCTTAGGTTTAATTTTTAACAAGCTTGAACTTCACATAAAAACTGCTCGTTCCAATCATATAATAAGGACATCTCATAGATAGATTCCATTTTTTATGGAGCTTGCACCTTTCAAAGCTTTGCTCCGTATCCTTTCGCGTGCAAGCTAGGAATGACGAACTACTGTCCTAGGGGTTAGTTAACTACTAAGGTCAGTTACGAAAATTTTTCCTTTACTTCTTTGGTGCCATTTGGCCCTGTGAAGGCGAATGGTTGATTCGACCACTCACCCAACATAATTAGTTGAAGTCAGCGGAACTACAGTTAGCGTTATGGTGGTCACTTTTCACTTGCTCACAAAAGGTTTGGATGCCCCTAGGCATAGCGAAGTAGAGTTTCTAGATTACCCTTTAATTTTCAGACAAAACATTTGTTCTATCAGGAAAGGCCTACCTTCTAATGGAGGTATCTTATTCCAGTCTAATTCCCTCTTCCTATATGGACGGGTATCGTAGTAGTCATATATCCTCCACAGAAACCTACTCTATGCCTAGAGTGTTCTTGCCGTAACAGGCCAGGGTGCATGCTCCCTGGGTTTCAGTCATGTCCTCCCAAATTACTCGCGTTCTTCAGGTGGATGGACTCGATATTGATGAGACATTCCTTGCGTGAACATACCATTTAGGGATGGCATTCGACTATTAGCTATGTGTGAGCCGGGGAACGAAAGATGGTCTATGAGATGGACCACTTGGCCTTCATGTGGAAAACACATTACTCTAAATAGTGAGGAGATAATGGCTCCCATGCTATAAATATAGTCGCGTCCAAGGAGTAGATTATAGTCTGGAGGTTCTTGGACTACCATTATGTTCATATAAACAGTTTTCCTTCTCAAAGTAATAGGCACATTTAGAAGGATCCCTAACATTCGATTGGTTCCTTTGTTGAAGCCTATCCGATTTCTCATCTCAGGCAGAAGCAATGGCGAACCAAGCACTTTCCAAGCAGTCGAGGAAAGGATACTCATAGAAGCCCCTTTCTAATCGAAAGAAACTACTAGGTTGCTTGGAGGTGGGACCGAATAGATGGCCGAATATGACTCTGACGAACTTCCTTCCCGCAGTAAAGGAACGGGTAGATTCCCCCCATGTTCATTAGAGTCTATGTTTACGAAAAGAATTTAAACGGTGTCATTCTCATTCTCTTCAGTGATTGTATCATCTAAAGGTGGACATTCTGAAGGCAAGACCGGGTCAACTTCTGCCTCGACCTTTTGACTTTTGTCTGGTGTGGATTCAGAGGGTTTGTCTTCAATGATAGATGCTTTGACTGACCACAATGGTGTGTTAGTCAGATTTTCAACTAGTTATGGAACCGGAAAGAGTTTCTTATATCCAGGAGGAAGCCATAGCGTTGAAGCCGGATGGTTATCCAAAATTCTTTTAGCCTCGTATAGGAAGGGACAATGGTGGACGACGTGATCGCCTTCACATAGTTTACCAGGAAATTTACATCTCCTTTTCTGTCTAGATACTTCGCTTTCACTAGTTGACGATGTACTTTCAACACGATCAGAGGTTGATGACACTGGATTGTGCAAATGAGGAGACCAATCCCTTAAGATCTAAGGGATACAAGGACAATCTCGATGATAGTGATGTCCTTTGCAAATGACATGGAGATTTAGGCTTGGATGGTGCAGTGTGTGGACTTTTGCTAGATGATGCATGGCTGCTCCTTTTTGCCTTTGGCTCCTTCTTCTTCTTATCCTTCTTCTCCTTCCACTTCTTCTCCTTCTTAGTTACCTGATTTTTAGCTTTACTAGCTTCATCGAGTGAAGAGGAAGGAGGAGAGGGAGAAACAGACGAAGTAGAAGGTTGGAGGGTAACTCTAGTATCATCTAGTTGTTGACTTTATTGTTCAGGGTTCACAGTGTTCTAAATGACGAAGGTCGAGAAGAGCCATATTGGCAAGCCAATCGTCAATCCTAGAAGTGACAATGTGGCCATATGAGGTGCGCCAACATCTCCCCAAGAGGAGAAAGGACTAGGATTTCATCCAAGGGGAAATCCTTGGTTGGTGGAATCCATTTTCCTCAGCCTAAGACCAACGCGGGAATAGTGATATTATTTCGATTAAAATAAATTTTAGACGCTTTGACACAACTTGTTTTTTCAATTTTTAAGAGTCGAGAAAAAACAAGAGATGACACTAGTCGCCTTCGATTTTTAATGAGCCTGAAGTGACAAGTGCTCAGATGGACCTTTTCCTTTAAGGAGTCTGAAAAGGAATGAAAGAGACCACTCTAGAAATCTAGATAGAGGGATTACCAAACCAATCTCCAAACTACAGAATAATTTTTACGGTACAACAGTCAATCTTCACGAATGCTGTGTTCAGTGCATTGCGATTGACAGGGCGGCAGACACCACTTCCTAAGGATAAAGGATATAGCCTATTGTGGTCTCCCAATATATACTCGATGGTACGTGGGAGCACAAGTCCATACTGGCACTTGTCATCTCAAAGAGGAGGAATCACCCAACCAGAAATGAAAGCAATAGTTACCAGGATTTACAACGCCGGAATACATCTCTAGCCTAGACTTCTAAACGTTGTGCATTAGGTTCCAAAGAATTTTTATGTTCATTGAATTTATTTTATAGTTGATCTTGCGTAAGAAATTTTCCTTTCAGGTTCACTGCGTGATGTAGATATATAATTCCTAAAATGCAGTCTAAGATGATAAACAATCGTTTAATCTTCTTTTTGCAATGAAAATCCTAGCTACTAAGGAAAGAGAAATGAGATTCTTTCAACATAGAGCACAGAGCACACACTAGATGCATTGTCCTAAATCAAACCAACAAGCAATATAAATGAAAATGCACATGCATGTGTTTGTTTTAAGCCTTCTTAATGTGTGAATGACAAGAAGAATGCTAAGTACAAATCTGAATTATCTTTTCAAAGCGACAGTACTAACAATTTTTCTTCAAAATACGAAAGAAAGATAATGACGACACTTTGCGATTTCGAATTGAAAATTCTTTTCGAAACTTGAAAAACTACTAATTCAAATCAAATACAAGAGTACCAGTATAATCTACCATCAAGAACAATAGGATTCTTTTCTTTGACTGAAAACGACACTTGCGACACTTCCAATTCAAGAAACGACAGCTCGATTACGCTACTTCTTTGTAAAAGAGAACTGAAAATGGCGTACAATACATAAAAAAATTCACAGTTATTTGCATGATGGAGGTGGAATGATGGAAATAAAGGGGGTTTCCATAGTGGTGTACTGATCACAGACTACAAAACCCCTGAATAGAGCTAAAGAGAGTGAAAAAAAAACCAAAATATAGAAGCAGAAGAGGTCTTGTCTGATCAGATCACCTGTAACACAGGGAAAGTGCAATGCAGCACACCTACTGCACATAGGAGGTGTGATGCATCTAGATTCCCAAGAGTAGAAGGTGCGATGGTCCAGGGATGAGACTTCAACTTGGTCCTTCCAAATGTGCCTATTACTTTGAGAAGGAAAACCGTTTATATGAACGTAATGGTAGTCCAAGGACCTCTAAACTATAATCTACTCCTTGGGCACAACTATATTTATAGCATGGGATCCATTGTCTCCTCATGCTTTAGAGTAATGTGTTTTATGCATGAGGGCCAAGTGGTCCAGCTTATAGACCAGCTTTAGTTCCCTGGATCACACATAGCTAATAGTCAAATGCCATCCCTAAATGGTCTTTTCACGAAAGGAATGTCTCATCAATCTCTAGTCCGTCCACCTGAAGAACGCGAGTAATTTGGGAGGACATGACTGAAACCCAGGGGGCATGCACCTTGGCCTGTTACGATAGGAAAACTCTAGGCATAGAGTAGGTTCCTGCGAAGGATATATGACTAGTCCGACACCCGTCCATATAGGAAGAGGGAATTAGACCAGAATAAGATACCTCCATTAGAAGGTAAGCCTTTCCCGATAGAACAAATGTTTTGTCTAAAAATTGAAGGGTAATCTAGAAAATCTACTTCGCTATGCCAGGGGGCATGCAAACCTTTTGCGAGCAAGTGAAAAGCGACCAGCTTAACGCTAAATGTAGTTCTGCTGACTTCAACTGCTTAAGTTGGGTGAGTGGTTGAATCGACTGTTCGCCTTCGAAGGGGCCAAATGGCACCAGCAAAGTAAAGGAAAAATTTTCCTACCTGACCTTAGTAGTTAACTAACCCCTAAGACAGTAGTTGGTCATTCCTAGCTTGCATGTGAAAGGATACATAGCAAAGCTTTGAAAGGTGCAAGCTTCATAAAAAATGGAATCTATCGATGAGATTTCCTTATTATATGACTGGAACGAGCAATTTTTATGTGAAGTTCAAGCTCGTTAAAAATTAAACCTAAGCAATGAGAAAATGTTTCCCCCAGAGTTTAAGCTCACTAAAAAAGGAACCAATCTCCAGTAAATAACCATTGTGAATGCATTATCACAAGATTTTAAGCCTTGGTCGTGTTCTCATCATCACCTCCACTTTATTTTAGCCGATCATGCACCTCCATTTGATTGTTTACCCTTTTTGAGGAACGTCTGGAAAGAGTGATCTTGTTAGCCATCCTTGTGACACTGTCGTGATTTGAAAATTCCAAACCTTACCTGGAATCATCTCCTACGCAAAATTATCACTCGTTCCTCAAAAAACGAGTCTCCTTTAAGCTCTTTTCACCTAACTCATAAAATATGAAAAGATTGCCAAGTGATTGGCCTCTCCAGCTCTTTAAATCTACCATAAGTTCTATCCCTCCTCTAGATTTTAATCTTTTTGGACCTGAGGGATTATTACACAAAAAGATCAAGCGCTTGTCTTGTTTGGCTCATTAAAACTATCGAAATTTCATCCCTTTCGTATTATTTTATACTTTTTCGGACTTAAGGGATTATATGACGAAAAAGGATTATTGGAGTTTCCTTTCCGTCCCTTTTCAGACTCTCTAAAATTGAAAAAGGATCGAGTTATCATTGTCATTAAACTTGTTAAAATCAATAGCGACAAACTTGTTCAAATGGACGAGAATGAGTTTCACAGTCACTAGGCTCGTTAAAACATAGTGACGGGTTCACCCAAAGGGCGAATTATAGAAAAGCATATGTTATCCTCCTCAAGGTTGATAAAAATAAAGAGGTACTGGTCAGCAATGACTGGGGAAAATTGGGAAGAAAACTTGAAGAAACTTTATTGGTAGCAAGTCGCTCTTGAACATGACACTTTCACTCCACGTCCGAGTCGGGTTGGGTTACTCCGTTCACCGGTCATATCACCATTGGTCCGTTGTACCATCCATCCTTGGGGTTAATGCTACCAATCCATTTCAATGTCACTGGTATTTTCAAGAGAAGTCACTCAAAGAATTTACCTGTGTCTCATCTGCTGCAATACATTCACGCTCCATTCTTTCATGACTGCCACCTTGAAGCTTGTATCATCAGATCGTTTTCACCTCCAAAATCATTTTCTCTGTTCCATGTCGTAGATGTGGGATTCATTAAGGCCCTCCTACGACATGTCGCTTCTTGTCGACATCAGCTCATTATCCAGGAAGTCGACCTAGGAACAACCCCTTCAGTACTTTGAAGCTTGCATGCCTCAATGGCAAGTTTCTCACTTCCGGCGACAGGTTTACATCAATGGCCTTCGACCAAAAGATTTTACGTGGTGTTCAATGCCAAGTCCCATTTTCAAACCACATGAATTGTACTGTAGTACCTTGAGGGTCATCATTATCGGTGATGCCTCTTGCGCCTGTTAACAACTTACATCATTGGCTAGTAATCAGGCGATGTCTTTCCATGTTTGACTCCAGAACATCTTTCACATGGATTGACTTGTACTCCTAGTGAAGATTGAACGAGTTTGAAGACCTCAGATCTAGTTTCATCCATTCGGGTTGCGATACATTCAGGAATATAAAGACATCAAATGTACATCATTTCCAAATAGATGATGATTCGAATCAAAGGATGATGACTCCGTCCGAGTCATCAGTCTGCTACACAGACGGTTATCTATCCTATGTACATGAAAATGAATTTATAAAGCTGAGCATGGGAATGCCCGCCTCAGCTAGATCATGAAAAATATTATGAAGATAATGTATTGTATTGTATCTTATCACAGGTCACCTCCCAGCTAGAAAAAACTTTGAATCCTTACAATAAAGCATTTCACCTGACATCAAAAGATTAACGACCTCATGCTTTAGGGGGAAACTATTATAGAAATTTTTGGGCACTGTAACCCCAATCATACATGTTCATTAACCAAGGGCTTCTAAGTACCTAAAAGTGTTGCTTCACACCCTAAAGGAACAAGGTCAGCTAATTACATCATCTCCCAGAAGTTCTCCACAGAAAACTGCTCGAAACTGGTCTAAACTGGACCATACAAACTGCCCAGTGCAGAGGGTGCGATGTATCTCACCTGCTAAGTGTAAAACGTGCGATGCATACTAGAATTCCCTTTTGTAGGGTGCGATGGGCGAGAGTAGACAAATGGTAGAGATAGTTTGCAAGGTGGATGATCATGGAATCTTCCAGAAGCTTCTCCTGTGACACTTGCCTCTCTGAATTCGCCTTGGGATGAGTAAGAGATCATCAATCTCCAAGTGGAATAAAGAACTATCAGAGAGAAGACACTAATCAAAATCCTAGAAATTGACTCAGCCCCCTACTATCATCTATATATGGATCCCTCATCACAGAGATCCAGAGGCTAGAATATTGTATCTTGTAAGGAAGTGTTGTTCGTTTCCTGGTGCAACATCATAGTGTTGGGTGATCTAAGTTTTTCATGAGGTGAAGAAGGGCTTTCATGCTAACAGGATGATGTTGGGCTAGAACAATTGGTTGTAATCCTCTTTGCTATTATTGATATTAATGAAGTTATTCAAATTTTCCTACACATTCTTGTATGTTTGATGATATATGCATTTTTGTGGTCAATATATATCTGGTCCTGTATTGTTTATTATTGTAGATCTCTGGTCTTTGATAGTATTATGTTGCTTTGATTCCACAGGTGCTCTTTGAAGCTGGGTAGATGGAGGAGCGGCAAAGATCTGTCAGAAGGGAGAGGAACCAAGCAAGGAACGAAGTGCAAGACTGAGGTTGGTGTCCTTTGTTCCCCTCTTATCTACTTCTCATAAAGGAAAGTGAAGGTAGTTTTAGTTTGTTTGTTTCTAAGATAGCTACCAGTCTTAGTGGAACTAGCAGCTCCGAGTGGACACTAGATTTCCTGCTAACAAAATCTAGCTGATTTTGTGCTCTATGTTGAAAGAATCTCATTTCTCTTTCCTTAGTAGCTAGGATTTTCATTGCAAAAAGAAGATTAAATGATTGTTTATCATCTTAGACTGCATTTTAGGAATTATATATCTACATCACGCGGTGAACCTGAAAGGAAAATTTCTTAAGCAAGATCAACTGTAAAATAAATTCAATGAACATAAAAATGCTTTGGAACCTAACGCACAACATTTAGAAGTCTAGGCTAGAGACGTATTTCGGCGTCAAAAAGCCTGGTAACTATCACTTTCATTACTGGTTGGGTGATTCCTCCTCTTTGAGACGACAAGTGCCAGTACGGACTTGTGCTCCTACGTACCGTTGAGTATATATTGGGAGACCACAATAGGCTATATCCTTTATCCTTAGGAAGCTGTGTCTACCGCCCTATCGATCGCAATGCATTGAACACAACATTCGGGAAGATTAACTGCCGTACCGTAAAAAGTATTCTGCAATTTTGTGATTGGCTTGGTAATCCCTCTGTCTAGATTTCTACAGTAGTCTCTTTTATTCCTTTTCAGACTCCTTAAAGGAAAAGGTCCATCTGAGCACTTGTCACTTCAGGCTCATTAAAAATTGAAGATGACTATAGTCATCTTTTGTTTTTTCTCGACTCTTAAAAATTGAAAAAACAAGTTGTGTCAAAGCGTCTAAAATTTATTTTAATCGGAATAATATCACTACTCCCACATTGGTCTTAGGTTGAGGAAAATGGAGTCCACCAACCAAGGATTTCCCCTTGGAGGAAATCCTAGTCCTTTCTCCTCTTGAGGAGATGTTGGTGCACCTCATATGGCCACATTGTCACTTCCAGGATTGATAATTGGCTTGCCAATATGGCTCTTCTCGACCTCCATCGTTTAGAACACCATGATTCCTGAACAATCAAGTCAGCAACTAGATGACACTAGAGTTACCCCCCAACCTTCTACTTCGTTTGTTTCTCCTTCTCCTCCTTCCTCTTCGCTCGATGAAGCTGGTAAAGCTGAAAATCAAGTAACTAAGAAGGAGAAGAAGGGGAAGGAGAAGAAGGAGTCAAAGGCAAAAAGGAGCAACCATGCATCGTCTAGCGAAAATCCACACACTGCACCATCCAAGCCTAAATCTCCATGTGTCATTTGCAAAGGAGATCACTATCATTGAGATTGTCCTTGTATCCCTCAGATCTTAAGGGACTGGTCTCCTCGTTTGCGCAATTCGGTGTCATCAACCTCTGATCGTGTTGAAAGTACACCGTCAACTAGTGAAAGCGAAGTATCTAGACAGAGAAGGAAATGTAAATTTCCTTGTAAACTGTGTGAAGGCGATCACGTCATCCACCATTGTCCCTTCCTAGACGAAGCTAAAAGAGTTTTGGATAACCGTCCGGCTTCACCGCTACGACTTCCTCCTGGATATAAGAAACTCTTGCCGAGTCCACCACTTGTTGAAAATCCAACTGACACGCCATTGTGGTTGGTCAAAGCGTCTATCATTGAAGATAAACCCTCTGAATCCACACCAGAGGAAAGTCAAAAGGTTGAGGTGGTAGTTGACCAGGTCTTGCCTTCAGAAGGTCTATCTTCAGATGATACAATCACTGAAGAGAATGAGAATGACACCGTTCAAATTATTTTCGTAAACATAGACTCTGATGAACATGGGGGAAACCTACCCATTCCTTTACTGTAGGAAGGTAGTTCGTTAGAGTCATATTCGGCCGTCTATTCGGTCCCACCTCCAAGCAACCTAGTAGATTCTTTCGATTGGAATCTACTAGGCAGACCCTGTTTACCGTCTAATGTACCATTCCAAATCATTGTACAAGCTTACAGAATGGTCATGGTCGATACCATCATAGATGAAGGGGCTTCTGTGAGTATCCTTTCCTCGAATGCTTGGAAAGCACTTGGTTCGCCATCGCTTCTACCTGAGATGAGAAATCGGATAGGCTTCAACAAAGGAACCAGTCAACCGTTAGGGATCCTTCCAAATGTGCCTATTACTTTGAGAAGGAAAACCATTTATATCAACGTAATGGTAGTCCAAGGACCTCTAGACTATAATCTACTCCTTGGGCACAACTATATTTATAACATGTTATCCATTGTCTCCTCACTCTTTAGAGTAATGTGTTTTCCACATGAAGGCCAAGTGGTCCAGCTTGTAGACCAGCATTCGTTCCCGTGCTCACACATAGCTAATAGTAAAATGCCATCCCTAAATGGCCTTTTCATGCAAGGAATGTCTCATAAATCTCCAGTCCATCCACCTGAAGAACGTGAGTAATTTGGGAGGACATGACTGAAAGCCAGGGGACATGCACCCTGGCATCTTATGGCAGGAAAACTCTAGCCATAGAGTAGGTTTCTGCGAAGGATATATGACTAGTCCGATACCCGTCCATATAGGAAGAGGGAATTAGACTAGAATAAGATACCTCCATTAGAAGGTAGGCGTTTCCCGATAGAAAAAATGTTTTTCTTGAGAATTGAAGGGTAATCTAGAAACTCTACTTCGTTATGCCTGGGGGCATGCAAATCTTTTGCAAGCAAGTGAAAAGCGACCAGTGTAATGCTAACTGTAGTTCCGCTGACTTCAACTGCTTAAGTTGGGTGAGTGGTCAAATCGACCGTTTGCCTTTGTAGGGGCCAAATGGCACCGACGAAGTAAAGGAAAAATTTTCCTACCTGACCTTAGTAGTTAACTAACCCCTAGGACAGTAGTTGGTCGTTCCTAGCTTGCATGCAAAAGCATATGGAGCAAAGCTTTGAAAGGTGAAAGCTCCATAAAAATTGGAATCTATTGATGAGATGTCCTTATTATATGACTGGAGCGAGCAGTTTTTATGTGAAGTTCAAGTTCGTTAAAAATTAAACCTAAGCAATGAGCAAATGTTTCCCCCAGAGTTTAAGTTCATTAAAAAATGAACCAATCTATACCAGTGTCCACTATTGTTCTAGCTTAGTCTTGGTTGGTGTCCTTTGTTCCCCTCTTATCTAATTCTCATGAAGAGCTCAGGTTTAGCTCTTACCTGGTCCAGACGGCGCCGAGAATCGTCCACAGAATCTCCCGGAATCAGCTAGTGAAAATCAAGGGGAAAAAGCACCTACATAGCTCCAACAAACCAGGTTCAAATGAAATGGTAGAATGAGAGGTAAAAGTCACTTTTAAATTACTATTCACGTAATTCAAGTAAGGTATTATGTTTTAATTCATTTTTCAAGCATATGTTTTCATTTCTAATCGGTTTGATAAAGCAATGGAGCAGGTAGTATGACCATTGAAAGAACAAAGTGCTAACGGTGAATCAAATAATCAATGACCATTATCATGAGCAATTTTTATCAATGACCATTATCCCCAGTGGAGTTGCCATTTTGTTATCGGGAAATCTAATGTTCACTTAGAGCTGTTAGTCCCACTAAGACTGGTAGCTATCTTAGAAACAAACAAACTAAAACTACCTTTGCTTTCCTTTATGAGAAGTAGATAAGAGGGGAACAAAGGACACCAACTTCAGTCTTGCGCTTGGTTCCTTGCTTGGTTCCTCTCCCTTCTAACATATCTTTGCCACTCCTCCTTTATCTACCCAGCTTCAAATAGCACCTGTGGAATCAAAGCCGCATAATACTATCGAAGAACAGAGATCTACAATCATAAACAATACAGGACCAGATATATATTGACCACAAAAATGCATATATCATCAAACATACAAGAATGTGGAGGAAAACTTGAATAGATTTGTTAAAATCAAGAATAGCAAAGAGGAACACAACCAATTGTTCTGACCCAGCATCATCCTCTTAGCATGAAATCCCTTCTTCACCTCATGAAAAACTTAGATCACCCAACACTATGATGTTGCACAAGGAAACCAACACCACTTCCTTACAAGATACAAGATTCCAGCCTCTGGATCTCTGTGATGAGGGATCCATATATAGATGATTGTAGGGGGGTGAGTCAACTTCTGGGATTTTGATTAGTGTATTCTCTCTGATAGTTCTTGATTCCACTTGGATATTGATGATCTCTTACTCATCCCTGGGCGAATTCAGAGAGGCAAGTGTCAAAGGAGAAGCTTCTGGAAGATTCCATGATCATCCACCTTGCAAACTATCTTTTCCATTTGTCTACTCTTGCCCATCACACCCTACAAAAGGGAATTCCAGTATGCATCGCACTTTTTACATTGAGCAGGTGAGATGCATCACACCCTCTGCATTGGGCAGTCTATATGGTCCAGTTTTGACCAGTTCTGAGCAATTTTCTGTGGAGAACTTCTGGGAGATGATGTAATCAACTGACCTTGTTCCTTTAGGGTGTGAAGAAACACTTTTAGGGACTTAGAAGCCCTTTGTTTATGGACATGTATGATTGGGGTTGTAGTGCCCAAAAATGTCTATAACAGGAGGTGCTCATGGAATTCTATATCACTGCTCTCCCTGTCCCCATTGTGATGCGGGTCAAAAGCAGTAACACACAAACCTTATAGGGTGCTATCGATGAAGTAGTAAAATTCGAGAATGAAATGATCAGTCTCACAGCATGCCATCATACAACTGGAGAAAAGAAAGCCTCTCAAGCATCCAAGAAGAATAATGGGAGTGATAACAAAGGGGCTAAAATCAAAGAAAAGGATACAACAGATGTAGAAGGTTTGCATCGGATCATTAAGAAGTTGACAAACATAGTGATCGATATGAAAAGGAATTCTAGAGAGAGTAAAAGCAGGAGTGGAGGAGAGTATAACAGCAGAAAATCTTTCAAACCTTTCTATCGTAAGAAGATAGAAGGTGGTCATGGTCCACTTGCATTGCCTGCTCCACCCAATGAAGGGAATTTAAATATAGAAGAGTTGGCTCTTATCGGATCGCTCCTTAACCAAGAAGAACCTATAGTGGAGCTAGAGCCAGAACATGAAAATGAGGAAGAATACCAAGTAGAAGAGCCCTTGGATGAAGAATTTCAAATCAATGTACTATGGGATTTTTACAAAAATGAGAACAATGACAACGAAGGAGATAGTATGGAAGAAATCCACACTAATGAAATCCATACATGAAGTAAAGGGCCACTTACAAGTGTGATGAAGCCTCTAGACTAGACAAAGAAAGATGTTCACCCTTTTAAGGTACTTGCCCCCAAAGTTCCTATTGGGAAGGGTAGACATATTGGTCAGTCCATGAATACCCCAGTGGCAAACCATCTAGAGAAAAATAATACACCTCCCACCACGATGAAGGCGACTCAAAATCATAAACTCCGACATAAGAAGAACAAAACTGGTATGTTTACTCTACCCTATCCTATTTATAACATTGATTACAATATTGTGGATGATCTTAAGAAATCTAGAGCTAATATCACATACTTTGATTTGCTAAAATTAACGCAGCAAAGAGATTTGCTCTTGAAAGCTATGAATGAGTGGAACTGCAAAACTCCCACCATCCCAAGCAGCCAAACCTAGAAGTTGACATCTAGACCCATTAGTACCTCCAATACATCCCAAAAACCAATAGCCATGGAAGCCACTCTGTCAAAAATGAATCGAACCCCCCAAGATGTCAATGTGGCCATGATAAGTAGGAAATCAAAATCCATGACTCCCCCTTTCCTCATCACATTTGAAATCTTCAACATGAATGTACACAATGCTTGGTAGACTCAGGTGCCTCATCTACTGTGATGCCTTACGCTGTTGCTAAAATACTTCATGCGATACCTAAGAAAAATGGAACTAGAATCATGCAATTAGATAGGACAAATGTGAAAGTAATTGGGGAATTGAAAGATGTATTGATTCGGATGACTACTAAACCATAGTACACACATGTCATTGATATAGTTTTAGTCGAAATACTTGAGGCTTATGGAATGCTTCTTAGTAGGGACTATTCAACAAAACTGAATGGATAATTCTCAACTGATTGGTCCCATCTCTTGTTGCCTCATAAAGGAGAAGGCCATATGCTGAGAGTTGATAGAGAAAGATACATGAAGTATGTAGTGATGGAGCTAAGCAGTCTCAATGAACTTGTAATGTTTACCAAATCTATCCTTGGGAATTATAGTTTCAATGTCTGTGCCACAAAAACCTATTTTGGAGAATTCCATGTAGAAACAATTGAAGAGACGACAATAAACACATAGTTGGAAGCTCTCCCCTGTAATCCAACTGATGAATCACTTTGTAATATAGTAGATGATAGAACTAGTTTCATAAGAAGTAATTCAATTGATGTAACACTAAACTCTATATTTTGGACACTCTATTTTGATGGCTCCAACTGCCTTGAAGGTGCAGGTGCTGGGAGCGTTCCCATTGATCCACAAGGGAACCAACATTTGATATCCAGCCGGTTGGAATTCATGTGCACCAACAACACGGCAGAATACGAAGGCTTGTTGCAAGGCCTAAAAAAGGCCATTTATATGAAGGTAAAAAATCTTAAAGTTTTTGGTGACTCATAGATAATTGTGGACCAGATAAGGAAGAGGATACACTACAATTCGCAACACCTGGTAAGGTACCAACATGAGGTATGGAACTTAATTGACATGTTTGATTCTTTTAATATCACATACATACCTCGAGGATAGAAATAAGATGTCGATCTGATGGCTGGTATGGCTACAAAACTTTTTCCTGATTTTAGATTAAAGAAGAATAAATGTTATGTTGAATTGATTTTCAGACCATTCGTGCCTGATAACATCTCAAATTTGTAGGTATTCGAAGATGACAAGCAAATCCTTGAGTTCTTTCACTGCAAGAAGACATTCAAGAATGCAATCATTAATGAAAAAGAGCACGATAAGAATATAAATGAGAGGGAAGATGAGGAAAAGGATCAGTCCAATATGATTCCCAAGTTAGTTGTCATGATGGAACACTTGTATGACCTGCATGACAAATTCAAGAAGCCAACTAATTGAAAAATGCATATAAAATCCATGAAGTACGAATCGGTCAACCTTGGAACCAAAGAAGACCCAAAAACTGTTAACTTGGGCTTGGGGTGCTCTCCACAAGAAAATGTTTCATCTGTTAAGCTATTTAAGGAATACAAGGACGTATTTGCATGGACATATGGAAACCTAAAAATCTTTGATACTAGCATTATGCAACATGTATTTCCTTTGGAAAAGGAGGCTAAGATCTACTAACAAAAGCTTCACAAGATGCATCCAAGCTTGAAACCGTTGGTGAAGAAAGAATTAAACAAAATGCTGGGTGCTAAAATCATTTTCCCGGTCAGAAACACCCACTAGGTAGCCAATCTTGTGCTGGTAAGAAAGAAAAATGGAGATATCAGGCTGTGTATCGATTTCAGAAACCTAGACAAAGCACCACAAAAGGATAACTATCCTATCCCTTTTATGGAACACATTCTTCAATGTGTTTTTGGGTCTAGAATGTTGTTCCTATTAGATTGGTTTTCAGGATATAATCAAGTGTTAGTATCTAACGGGGATCAGCTGAAGACAACCTTCAAAACTAAATGGGGCACTTAAGCATATCGTAAAATTCCTTTTGGACTTATTAATGTGGGTGCCACATTCCAAAGAGCCATGGACATAGCTTTCCAAGGATTGATCAACAGATGAATAGTAGTGTACATGGATGGCATTACTATGTATTCATATCACAAAAGGGATCATACTTATCACCTGAAACAAATTTTCGAAATATGCCGAAGGTACGGCATATCATTGCATCCCAAGAAGAGCATATTCACAGTCATAGAAGGGAAGATACTAGGTCACATCCTCTCTAAAGAAGGGATTGTTATTAATCCTAAAAGAATAGAGACCATCATGAGAATACAACCCTTTACCAATAAAAGGGCAATGCAATATTTCTTCAGGAATATCGATTTCATTAGGAAATATTTCTCAGGTTTTGTGGAAATAGTGCACCCCATGCAGCTAATGATGAAGAAAGACATGGTGTATAAGTGGAGCGATGAAGCCAGGAAAGTGTTTTAATGAATTAAAAAGGCCATCACAGAAGCCCGTGTGTTGGTTAGTCCTGATTTCAACAAGGAATTCCTCTTGTACACTTTCACTTCTAATGTTTCATATGCTGCAATCCTCACCCAAAAAAATAACGAGGGCAATGAAGTCCCCATTTCCTATATGAGCTCTAAGCTCCAGGGAGAAAAACTGAACTACCTAGACATGGAGAAACAAGGCTTTGTGGTTTTTAAGGCCATAAAACATTTCTACCCTTATTTATTAAAGGCCAGGACTAAAGTGATCATTCCCCATCCTACTATAAGAGCCCTCTTTGTGCAGAAAGAAATGGGTGAATAGAGAGGAAATTGGATAACCACACTTCAAGAATATGACCTCGAGATTAAGCTGGTAAAGATAGTTCGAGAGCAGGGACTGTGTGAGCTCGTGGCAGAAGCCTTGGTGGAGAAAGTAGGGGCGTCCAAAGAACCAGAAGTGCAGAACTTACAGAATGCATAAGTGGAATTCAGGGAGGAGCCCCTATGGATTAATGAAGCGCTGATGTGTGAGCGCGAAACATCAGAAGCCCTTTTGGATCTCGAGTCACGGTATTACGACATCCGCTTCTATCTTACACGGGGGTCATGTCCTAAACACATGGATGTATCACAACGAAGAGCACTCAGATTGAAATATAATCAGTATCATTTGGCCAATAGCACATTATACAGAAAAAACTATGACGAAATCTGGCTAAGGTGTTTGAAAAAATATGATGCCTACCATGTTTTGAAAGAAATGCATGATGACCCAGTAGGTGGTCACTATGGCAGAGAGACCATTGCTCACAAAATATTAAGAGCCAGATATTATTGGCCCACAGTGTTTAGAGACTCGCATGCCTACACTTGGAAACGCAAGGTATGTCAAACTGCTGTAGGACGAGAAATAAAGGCAACCGTTCCCCTTAGGCCTGTTATGATTTATCGCCCATTCCAACAATGGGGCTTGGATGTCATAGGAGAGAACACTCCAAACGCTTCATAGAAACATAAGTATACACTCACAACAACCCACTACTTCACTAGATGGATCAAAGCCATCCCACTTTTGAAGGCGAATGAAGATGAGGTAATATAATTTATTGAGAAATTCATTATCAACAAGTACGACATTCCTGATGCTCTCATATTTGATAATGCTTCTTACTTTTCATCACTGAAATTGACTGAATTTGCTATTGATAAATCAATTCACATAAGGTATGCATCGAACTATTACCCCTAGGGAAATGGAGTTGCAGAGTCCTCAAACAAGAAGCTCATACACATAATCCATAAATCTGTCGCTAACAACCAGAGGAACTGGCACAACACTCTAACAAATTCCCTTTGGGCCGATAGGGTCACCCCAAAAGTGGCCTTAGGAAACTCCCCATACTTCCTCATCTATGGATAGGAAGCCATCTTGCCTCTAAATGTTAGCCTTCCCTCTTTACAGCTCTCCCAAGCTTCAAGAGGAACCCCTTCAGCCTTGTTGCAAGAAAGGATCAACCAACTGGTGAGGTTGGAGGATTTGAGAGATAAAGCCAGAAATAAATTCAGAAATCACCAAATGATTGTGAAGAGGTGGTTTCATCGCCATCTGGTTGGAGATAAATATTACCAAGTAGGAGAGCTAGTCCTGAAATGGGACAAGTTGAAAGAGCCAAAAGGTAAACACACGAAATTCCAACACTTATGGCTAGGCCCATTCCAAGTTATGGAAAAAATTGGTTAAGGAGCTTACAGGTTGAAAACTTTACAGGGAGAAACTGAAAAAATCCTTGTTAATGGCCAACATCTGAAGAGATATTTCCAGTAGTCACCACATGGTGGTTATCTCCTTAATAGATTAGGATTCATTTTATTTTTGTTATTAGTTTAGTTACATTTTGTCTTTTCCTGTCTTGTTTTTCTGCAAAGTTTATTTTCCTTCTATTTTGAATTGTGGTACTTTTCAGCTAGCTGATTTCAGTCCTCCAGTCATGTTTTTGCCTTTCAAATTGCCCTCATTTTCCACCTTCAACTTTTTTCTCCTTCATTAACCTGTTGATGAGTCTGCTGATCCTAAATCCATCATTACCTTGCAAATCAAACAAATTTTCAATGAGCCCATGAGAAATGGAAAATCAGAGGTGGAATTCAAATTGAAGCCACTCATTAGCATATGTTAGGAACTAGGTGAGATCTACTGATAACTTCGATACCTGGAGCATGTAGGGGCATATTTATAAAACGAAAAATGTGTAACTGAAGCTAGACCGACATGGAGGAATGCTACAATTTAAATAAATCCCACTCAGACCTAGCCTATACTTGCCTACAAGGTTTGCAATTATTCTCCATTGGTCCCATCCACCACACTAAATTCTACAATGCTTGTCATCTACAAGTAAATCTCCTTTCATGGCCTAAACTCACTATCATATAACATGTGGCAAATCCAATTGTGATCTAGTCCTTGTGCCTAAAACTGGAAGAACTTATTTAAAAGAAAATGAAATGTCAAGTCCTTCTGCCAATCTGGAAGGGCAAGTTGTTTGGGAAGTTGGTTAGAGTAAGGACTATTGCTGGGCTCAGAGTACCCGTTGACACAACAAGCCTAACCTTGCTTAAGTAGTTTAAAAATATGGCATGATCCATGACTGCGCCCCATTTAATCATATGAAAACATAGCATTGGAATTCTCATATAAAGTGCAGATAAACATATCTACATCAAGTTTGATGAGTAATAAAGAGATGAGGTACACACCTAAACATGTATTGACAGACCAGTGATGGCCTCGAAAGGATTCTTGAAAGTAGTGAATAGGTAAAGGAAGGTCAATAAATTTCATAATATTACCATTGGAGAATGCCTATCAAAACCCTCAGTGAGTAGAAGCTATTTGTCTTTATCCCACTTGAAGAAATTAATGTTGAAGTGGAACCCATGCCTATCCCTCTATACAGTTTGAATTTCAAGTTTATCTTAACACCCTGATGTTGTATTGATCCAAGATTTATTTGGAAACAAAGATAACTAGTTGACCCAGTGGTTTGCCATTTGTTGTGCCCACAACCATCACCCTATTAAAACCTACCTTGATAGCAATTTTGAATCGATCCCTTAAAAAGGTTGATCTTTCACCTCTTTGAATGATTTGTCTTATCCCAGAGACTTTAACTCGTTGCCAAGTCAAATCTTCAATGCCCAATGGTTAAGCCCCCCTCTTCAAATATTTGTGGCATGGTTCATCTCTAACCCTTTCTAGCCCCTCATTCATACCCTCCATTGGGACCTTTTCAATCCTCAAAAACATTTTACCGCACCTTATTTCCATTAGAACTCTTTATAATTGAAATGCTTCACAAAAAATGTACAAATCATCCCTTTTCCACCTATCTCAATCAATTCAACACATACCAAAAGGCATCAGACCTGACAACATTATTAACCACATTATATATAGTTCGAGTCTAGAGGCCCATTTTATATCGCAATCGGTAGGGTACCCAAGTTATATATTATATATATATATACATACATATATATATATATATATATATATATATATATATATTATATATATATTTATATATATATATATGTATGTATGTATTGTATATATTATGTATGTATGTATGTATGTATGTATGTATGTATGTATGTATGTATGTATGTATGTATGTATGTATGTATGTATGTATGTATGTCGGGTCCGAAGCCCTATCACATATCGCAATTGGCGGGTTTCGGGGCTTATATATAAGGCACACCACTATATACCGGACCCACCGATAACTATCAACTCGGGTGCATAATTTTTCAAGTTCGGCCCTATGGTCGGCCAATAGTTTTCCCGTGTATTCCCTTATATTGCGATAATATGTTATGGCCAGAGTTTTCAAAAGGGAAAGCTTATGTTGCTGATCCGAAGGGATTATTAAACGTGGCTCATAAGATTTGAAGTCCAGCTGTATGGCACGACCATAGGGTTTTCCATGTTTTCCTGTGTTAAGTCCCTCCACTGTTGATATACCCTTCATGGATCCAACGATCCACATAGATTTCAGGTGAACAAGTAGCTCGAGGAATACCTACTCGAAAAGTAGTATCCTCTTTCCTCTTAGCTACTACGTGTCACTTGAAGAGTGGAAGGCCTTCCTCGCAATACTATTTACACTTAGACCCCTTCTGAAATACCACTTGGGGTATGGGAAACCACTTCCTCTCTATGCCATTAACCTTTTGCTTTTTTATGGATTTACTCTTAAACAACAATCTCTCTAGTCTTTGCTGAAGCAATGTGTTGCCTAGAATATTTCAAGTCTAGATTTCGGATCCGGTTATGTGTTATGCAATGGTTTCCAGTGTAAATCAGATTTTCACTTGGGGGACTTAATCAATGCATGGGTTAAAAACCAGGGGGCGATTATTTCACACTTGTTACTTTTGATGTTATAAATGCTTAATGAAGGCAATATCTGTGTTTTTTAAGCATTTTTATCATATTTGCATAATCATAGCTGATATGAATTTTTTCCGCAGGAAAATTCGAGCAAACCCGGTAACAAATAAATGTAAGTTATATCGAGATGACACCTCTACACCACCGGTGTCAATATTAAAAAAACACACTCTGTAAAAGGGAATACAGACCTCCATAATGCATAATGGAGGCACTCTTTCATTTCAATAGAAGCACTCATGACAATGTTGATCCATCAATATGTCATCAGTTCTAGATACATCTCAAAGCATGCTAGATGTCGGATGATGAGCACAACATCTTCAGTTTCCTTCAAGAAATGATAAAAAATAATAGCCACTCCACACATGTGCAAATTTTAATGATACATAGTCTTTCTCTATTCCAAGGGCATCCATTCATTCCCCCAGGAAGTAGAACACTCCAGCAAAGGTGACCTCGACGTGTCAGCAGTTTCACCGACCGTTCTCATCTATATATGTTGATCTGTGTAATGAAAAGTCATGGAGGACTGAGGGTCATTCCCTGCTGCATAAGTATTACCTCCGAATAGGAGAGAGGGGATTTTTGTTTGGAGAAAACAACTTTGATTTATTGTGAATAAAGAACACTATTTGGTTCAAGAAGGAACCGGTTGTTTCAGACTTATTTCCCATTTCTCTCATATGTTTCGAATTAGTGTGTTGTTGCTGATATAAATATGAATGTGATTTTCTTTGTGCATATTGATAAGTAGCAATTCATGGTTGTTCTTGGTTATTTGACTGTAATTCAATAACATTGATAACTCATGAAAGGTTGTTGATTTGAGACTTTGTTAAACATTAGTTGCAAGTGTTATTTGTACAGAAAGGAATGTATATTCCTATATAAGTAATTGGATTTCGATTAGGATTTAATACAACCTTGTTCTTATGTGGACCAGTAATTGATTCATGTGGACTTGGGATTTATATATGGTGTTTAACCTACTTTTGGTTTTCTCCTGCAAGATAGATTAGGATAGTGAGGACTAAATTAAAGTAGTTATCAGTAGTGTAGTTAGGATTTGATGCATATAGGTTAGTTGTTTCTTTTGTTGATTTAATTGAAGTCTTCCTCCAAGAAGCAATCTCTCAACACCTATAATAGTTCATGGGGTCCTTTAAAACCCATTGGAGCTAGCCACTCCAAATGAAAGCAGATCTAATTGGGGTTTGTGATCGGGTTAGTTCCCCTTGCTGAAATAGCGAAAATTCACCATGTCAACACTATGCAAGCAGAGTTGATTAACTGAGGTGCTTTGAATTCTACATTCTATGGAACATAATGGTATTTCAGTGGATCCCTACACCTACGACTCTCTTTTATAGGTTTTCCTCGAATTAAAGGCTCTAAGAGAAAGTAGATTAGTCCATGCCCACATTATTCGAACTGGATTTAAGCGAGATTTAGATTTGGGTACTAAGCTTGTGATTAGATATGCCAAGTGTGGCATGAGGATTGATGCTGGATTAGTTTTGGCGCAATACCTGAATGAAAGATGGTTTCATGGGTGCCCACTTCCACTACGGTTCCATTGTGGGTTAGCCCTCAGATCCCATATAGAATCTTGGTTGGGTGGGTGTGGTAACACAACTAAGGTTTGGAAATTTTACAATGGTTCTCAGGAAGATAGGTAAGACAGGTGATTTTTTTTTGTGTTGCCAAATAGATACACAAGAGAGAGGCAGTGCTTGGTAGAGGTTCTGGTTTTTTTTTACAATCAAAGGATTTACAAATAGGGCATAGGAATATCGAATTGGGACTTATGCTGGTCAGTGAGCCTTAGAACAATAAAAGAGGGCATTAAATGTGTAAAAAATATGGTAGAGAATTAGGATCAGAATGGCAAGAATGAAATTCAGAACATGCGTACTAGGTGGGGGCCACAAAACTAGTGGCTCAAATTGGAGCAGGACCAGCAATCGCCCACTCTGATACCATGTCAAACACACACATGGAAGCAAAAAAATATTAAAGATAAGCGGGAGAGTACATTTATTATTTGACAATGATATACATTTATAGTACATTCATGTGACCGTTGGGTTCCACATCCCAAGGTCTCTTGGACTCCCATGGATGTTCACATTCTACACCAACCCATAGAGGATTAGGTGCCCAACAAAAACAACTCCATACAACTGCATCAGATTTTATTGGAATTTTATTGATAAATCTTGTGCTTCATACAAGAACCTAGCTCAGCTAATAAGTTCCACCATATCTACATAGTGATCCATCACATGTGTGATCTGATAAAATTTTCTCATGCAGTTAAAATATTTATAGAATTCATCAATTAGACCTTCTTGATTACATGCAAATAAAACACTAAGTCACATGATTCTTTTCATCCCAGAATGGTTCATTTTTTCAATGAGTTTGGGGGCTTCCTTTCCATAGTCATGCATTTCATATCTTGCAATCATTTAATTCCATGACACTATATCTTGATGAGGCATTTTCTCACATAATTTAGCTACCTTATGAATACACCCACATTTTTCATACATGTCTATCAAGGCATTCACCACCATCACATGAGACATGGAACCATTTCTACATGTTTTATCATGGATCTCCATACCCTGTTGCATAGCTTCCAAATTAGCACATACTAGAAGAATGCATAAATCTTTTTGAGTCTGACTTCATACCTATCGATTGCATTTGTTGTATCTATTGTCTTCTATCTAGTGACATTTGCATTTTTTGGGTTACTCTTCTACTAGTTTAACCCTTCAGGACATGACGTAGTCTAAATGTTTTCTTCATTGTCATGACATTAATTCTTGCATTTGCATTTGTAGTCATTGCATTGCATCCTCGGGTACCAATTTTTATTTCAATTGTATCCATATTTAAATTGTTGATAAATTCTTTGGAAGGATTTCAAGAACATTTTCATTTTCATATATTATATCAAGAGTTGTAAATCTAAATTTTTGTTTGTTCATAAAAGAGTGAGTAAACATGTCTTTCTTTACGATTTAGGTCAGTTAAATTTATTTTAGACATGGAAAAAGTTGAATTATAATCATTTTTATTTTTAAAATCCAACACCTATTTTAACTGCACCACAAACTTCTCCACATAGAAAGATAATTAGGTTTGTAGGACATTCGCAATTTGGATTGAGGTATTTTTTCCAATTGAAAAAGAATCTTCCACAAGATAGATTGAAATAATTATGTGCAGTCCCACTTCAATAGGGTAAAGCAATCCATGAAAGGTGAATTCATAACAACTTTCTTGTAGTGCATGTTATCCTCTACAATTTCCTAGGCTGAGGAGGAGATGGAAAGAGGTAACCTCAAACCACTTTAAACTCAGTAGCTAGCCCTACTAAGCCAGAGAGGGATCTATCAAAGTTTTTATCAATGAATAACTTTAAAGAACAAAGTTTTTCGACTAGATATGCAAGTTTGTTTCTGTATTTTTGAATTTGAGATTTTAAGGTTTGCTAGACTAGGGTTTAGAGCAAGTGATTAGGTCTAGGATTTAGGAATGCAGAGACACGTATATAAAGGATCTAGGTATGAGTAGGCTATGGTTTACTTGAAATTTTGTCAATGTAGTAGATATTAGAAATTTTTGAAGAGACTATTGAGCATATGTATGTATGATTTCATTAGCTTTAGAAGAAATAAACACAACTATGAACATGACATAAACAGAGCTTGAAATCAAGAATCCCATTTATTTAACTACAAGGTAATTCATAGAAATAAGAAAAATCATGCAAAGAAAGATGATTTATCGATTAGAAACTGATAGAAAGAGTAAACAACCACCATAGACTCACAGAACTAGAGTTCTTGAAAAATAGCTGCAACTGCTTCTGTATTAGTTGAAAAGATCATAACATACAAGCCTCCTCCACAAAAGTCGAACCCCTCTTTATAAAAGATAAATGATATATATAGATTCCATTAGACCACTTCCCCACCTTTAGGAGTCAAATTTCTAGGTGGTGGATTCTCTCAACCAACAGGTGAGAGTGAGAAGGTTAAACACAAACACTTCTTGGAGACTTTTCTTCCTTAATGAGGCCTATTAAACATAAAAAACAACATATCATGTGAACTTATTCATGCTTACATCATCTGACCTATAACCAATTTCAATTACATCAAGAGTTTTGACTTTGACCAAGTCAACCTGAAAATGAGGAAATTTACATAGTGAAATTTTAAATGACAAACACAGGAAATTGCAGAAGTGCAGCACCAACTTTGAGCCCACTTTAAGGTGCCTTCCTGAGGTCCAAATGAATATCTGAAGGAATGGTCAACTATATTTTCAAGTTTAGTTTCCATACCCTTTAAGTTTTGAAAATTACCCATGGGAAGGACTTAAAAAATTCAATTTCCCAAGGTCACTCCAGAAGCACAACCCCTGTCAAAAAGAGGTCCAGAATGCTGATTTTGACCACTTTTTCCCTTTTTTCTCAAAATTTAGGTCCTCTTTGGAAAATCTGAAGAAATGGGCTTTGATAGGATGTCAAGGGATTTGAAAAAATGTAAGCCATTTCTAATTTGAGTGCCTGAGAAAAAATCACAGCACCAAGGCGTTGTGCTTCTGTCACTGGCCAAGTTTCTGCATAAGGCACCAAATTATCCAAAAAAACAAAAATGTCTAGAATTTCTTCAAAATTGGTCAAAAGTTATAAAATGAGGTATATTAAGCCCTCATGGATCCTTCATCAAGCATCTCTAATTTACCCTTCTCATTTTGGTTCTTTACAGCATCTTTAAGCGTGTTTTCTAGCTGTTTGACCTTAACATTGCAAATCATATTCTTGGCCTGGTAGTGATGTGCCATATGCCTTAGTATCTAGTTGTCTCTATTGGTCTTGTCCAAAAGCTTCTCCAAGTGGTCATTTACCTTATGTAACCAATACTCCCTGTCTTCATTGACCTCTAAGGCAATTTTGTCTTCTAACTCTAGTTCCTCATCCAACAAGATGTGTTTTTCTCCTCTTTCAATGCTTTCTTAAGCCCTTTGGTTCTTGGCCTCCTTCTCTCACCTTGTTCTTGAGTTCCTTCAGGTCCATTTATTTCCAAGACTATTTTTCCTTTGCCTACTTGCTGCAATAGTTTAGCTTGCTCCTTTTCCATGATAAGTTGCTTTGCTTTTAACTGACTGTTTTCTTGTTCTAAGAATGAAATGACAAATATTTCCCTTGCCATGTTGTCCATGAGTTATTTATATGAGATTATGTGTCTTTGATAATTTTCTGCATGCTTGAGGGCTCATTTTCTGCTTCTAAGTCTACTAACTCGAAATCATGCTCAACCAAATCTTTATCCTGCACCGGTGACCCCTATTTTGCTGATGTAGAAGACTTGGACCCTTTCTCACCATGAGAAGTAAACACAAGCCTTTTTCCTCTTTTGTACATCCTAGTCACCTCAGGTCTAGGTGCTTTAGAAATCTCCACTGATTTGCTTGAGGACCCAACCTCCATTTGTTGTGTTAGCATGCTTGAATGCTGAACTGAAACATTGGATTCATGCCTTTTCAATGTTGCCTCCAAGAAATAATCCCATGTCATGTTCTTCTTTGCAAGTTGATGGAGCACTATAGTCTTTATCAAACTATGATGAAAGAGACTAGGATAGTGTTCTTTTTTTTTCACATGTACCTTCTTTGACATCTTGGAAAGGCTCCTACTTAGAGAGTTTCATATGTTTATAGGTTTCTGACCTGTAAAGTGCATTAGAAGATGAATGTGATAGGCATAAGGTCTAGAGAACCTTCCTTCACATGTGAACAATTTCATGACAACTTTCATCAATGGAGCATACTTCTCTAATAGGTATCTAAAAGGTATGGTATGTGTATGAGTCTCCCTGTATGGTGTTGTCAAGAAGGACCTGCAATGTACAAGATATAAGTTCATCCCCTTAAACCAATATTCAGCATGATCTAGTGTCCCTGTAGCAAGTGAATAGAAGCCACTGAAAATGTGAACTCAACACCAGTAATAATGGCACTTTCTCCTTTCAAATGAGTAGCAACCCAATCTGTCAACTGTTCATGGAAACCTACTTCACACACCCTTTTGCCAAAAATCTAGACAATTCACATCTTCAAAGCACTATTTGATAAACGATGATGCATTGATCTCATTATAGTTGGTTGGTTCATATCTGAGAATTTCGCCTCCCTTATGGTGTTTCTTCGTTTCTGGTGAAGAATCTCCTTCCATGATGATTGAAATCCTAACAGCAGGAAAATGAGAAAAAACAGTGAGGGATGAGTGAAAAATGAAATTATGGGTAGGTGGAGTGGAAAATATGGCAAGGGAATTTCTAGGAGGTGGATATGGACTGTGAGAAACTTCTAAAAATTAAATGAGGTGGAATGAAGGACAAGAGTATTTGTGAAAAATGAAAAACAAAGTTTCTAGGAAAATTGTCCAAATTCCTTAGGAATGAGCTAGGGTTTCATTTTTGGTGAAGTAATTTGGTGATTTGTAGTTGTTTCAGTGTTTCATAATGTATATTAAACATGTGTAGAGGTGTAGAATGCTAGTTTTACATCTTTAACATATGGAAACTAGACCAGCCATCATCAACCCTAGCTCATTTCATTAAACATTCACTAAAAATCCTAAATGAAAAAATCTTAATCTTTGAATCCATATTTCTAAATAAAAAGGTAAGTAAGGTGATGTACTTACTTGTAGAGGAGTCTAGGTTAGCAAGAAAACAATTTTCAAGCTTGAAATTTCAATTAAGGTGAGTTTTTGGACGATTTTGAGCTACTCTAGCACAAGTGCACCACAGTCTCTGGAAGTGAAGAAAAATGTCCAAAAGTGCAGCGTCGGCCTCAGAAGCACATTGTAGTCTCTAGAAGTGAAACACCTTGAATTTTTGCTAATTTTTCCTAAAGACCCGAGTTTTTCTCGCTAATGGATGAGAGAGCCTGATGCACAAAGGGGAATAAAAGGAAAATAAAGTGAGTTTGGGGATTTTTGTGTTTATATAAGAAATTTAGTTTTCCTTTTGAAAAGAAATGGGCACCACAAACCTTTCAAAAAACTGATTTTTCACTTTTAAGACTAAGCCACCTCTGAGAGCTAAAACCTAGGCTACATTTTCACTTTTTGAACACTAAAACTTCTTCTCCTAGAGCCTTTGAAACTGAAATCATGATGAGCTTGTGAAAACTCATCAAGTTAATGTCAAAGAGATACTTGTCATGCTTTATTTAATGCTGGATTTACACATGATGATGATGGACCTTGAAACCCTAATGACCTAATGAAAACTTGAAACTGAATGGAATGATGATGATGAATGATAAAATGGAAACCTTATTTTTATTATGACACCTTCATCTAAATGAGGTAGGTGACCAACATATGTGACTTTCCCAAAATACTAAAATCATTCCTAGGCCAAATAATCAATGACCAAAATTTACTCTGTAAACCTAGTGACATGGTAAAATTTGATTTTGAGACTACTAAAAAACTTGGTAAAACCATATTTGATCATTGGTGGCAAGCAAACAAGACTGAAACTAACAGTACCCATGAGGTTAAATGATTGAGCAAATGAACTTTGGGAGATTGAAACCATAGTTGGTTGATTGAAAAGGCAAACCACAAACCCATGGGTGGATTGGGACATTAAAGAAAAACACGACTACTTCAAAATTAAAATCCTAGTAGAGTATATGCCATCTTGATTATTGTCTTTAGTGTGAAACGTTTAGAAGTTGCAGAAAAATGAAATGTGCAGAAAACACTCAGAAACAATTTATTATCCTAGCATGAATATTTCAATAAAAGTGATAGGTGGCATGCCTCTTATAATATATTTCTAACCACAACTCACTCTCAAATAAATGACACATATCCTCTCACTCCTATTGCATTTTCATTTCACATAGATTGTACACTAATACTTGTTAACAACACACTCAACTGAATGTCACTATGAGTGGATGTTGGATCTATATATACAACATTTAGTTCTATTTTTCTATGTTTTGTCAATAAATTGTAAGGGATTTCTAAACTTACTAACATTTTAATAAATGAAAAGTTTTATCTTTACCCTGTGTGTTTCAACAACTCCAAATGATGTGTGATACTAAACATAACAAGATAACTAAATAGAAATTATAAAAATTTCTAGTGAACATCACTAATTAAAAAGCATTGTTGCAGATATCATATTTATTGTGTATAAGCTGTATTGTAACCATTTTAATTTCACTAACTAGAAAATAGGTATAGAATAAATGTTTGTCCTTGGATATGCATGTTGTTGGTTATTCATTTTTCTGGATATAATGATCTGTCATTGTATTATGCCCAATTATTATGCATGAGTTGGCTTGCAAGTCGCATAAGAAAGAACTTTCACATCATCTGTCCAATCATTACTCAACATGTTTCATCCTTCACATCCTACAATCTGTGTTTTCTGTTGATATAGCTTGAAATATCTTGCGTGCTACCTTGTTTTCAATGTTTATATATTCACATTGTTTCCCAGGAACATTTTCTATAAAGTTATTAGGATATGGCTCATGATCTTGTTGTACCTATTAGTAGGTTGTCTAATTCTAGTATTGAAGGTGGTAGGGGTACATGTTATAAGTTCCCTGGTACAAAATTTTTAAACTCCAGGCTTTGGAGGAAAACTAATGGAAGATATGTTGTTGTAAACATGAGTACATGTTGTACATTCCCTGGTACAAGTTTTTTAAACTCAAATTTTTGGAGGAAAAGTAATGTAAGATGTGTTTTCTTAACAATTGCAACATCTGATGTGTCATCCTTGAGTAAATTTTGAGGAATAATAGATAACCCAAATAATAGAAGTAAATGGGAATAAAGGCATACATGGTGGTTTTATAGTGAACCCACTGGTATATATTAGAGGGTCTTCAAGAAAAGACAGTATCAAGTCTATCTCAGACATCTCTCAGAATCCTATATCAGAGAACTTGAAAGTAGATCAAATAATGACTGGATCACTTGACAATAATAGGCTTGGTGAGGGTCCCTCTACAAGGAGTGTTTGGAATGCCTGAAAGGATGAGACTACTCTCTCTGCTATATGGGTTGTAGGGAAGGATGGAAAAATATATTTGGAATCTGTAAAAGAAAATTCAAGACCAAACATTTGGACATTAGCACTCAAAATTTATGTTCTAGCTGATCAAGACATGGTTCTATTTTTTGGAGTGTTTGGACATGTGTTGTAGAGTTTATGCGAATAGGAGATGTAGACTCCATATTTTTTTAAGTCCTCTATATTGGGGTTGATCTCTTATTTCCTCGGCTTATGAATCAAACTGGCCCTATCCTAGAGCACTTCTCACAAGGGATCATTGTTAAAATGATGCAAAGTATCATTCAATTATTTATGAAGCATAAATACTTGGATTAAATAATCCCTTGGATTTAGTAAGTCATTCATCTAATCAAAACTATTCTTTGAATGGGACATGTGTTGTTTTGCACTCTTAAATGTACACCTACTTATGTTATTTTGGACGTTTAGGTTGTTGACTTGGCAAGTAATGGTCCAAATTGTATGAACCTAACTCCTGAAGGTAAAAAGGACATTTTAGCAACCTTAAAAGAAGCCCCATCACTATGTTTCATGGATTCTTCAACTAGATATACTATTTCTCAGATTGCATCAAATCTGTGAACTATTTGGGTTGCATATTTGTCAAGAAGCAGGTAATGAGTAGTTGTAGTTTTGTTGAGAAGGAGGTAATGACTAAATGAAATATAAATTCTCACCACTACCCTTCTCTAAAGGAAAATTGTGTACATTGTGAGTACCATCCTGTACGGGGGATATTTCCAAGGCATATATATTTGTTTCCCTATAAATATAGAAGAATATTCCATAAAAATTGTATAGCTCAATTAACAAAGTCATCAATTCTATTTGTTCGTTGTCAATTTTCAAGTAGCGTTTTACCATATTGTTGAACTCTTATTTTATTATCTAATCAAATCCATGGAGAAATCAGTTAATAGTTTAGATTTTTCAAATACTTTATTGTCTTGGTGTTCTCTGTTGTATTTGTTAATATTATTACTAACATAATTTTTTATATTTGGCAGTTACAAGGTCATAAAAGAGTTGGGGGATGACACTTACCAAAGTGTATGAAAACCTTTGAATCAATAGACACATGAGATAACATGACTTATTGTTTCCTTGTAATTTAAGAATTAAATGATCACTATGTTCACCTATAGATTGTGTTAGTGATCTTGATTATTTGTGGTATTAGAGGCTTTCCTATTCCACTTTTATCTATGAAAGTAGTGCCTAACTGTTAATGTGAATTTCTGGGTGTGGAAATTCTATTTGAAGTTGAACAATAAAAAATTGCTTGAGTCCAAATGTAAGGTTGTGAAGGAGTACCCTTTCTTATTTTAGAATCAAAATTGAGATAGTCATTTGAAAGTAACCAAGTTACTTGTTCCCATGTCTCCACATATTCATCTTTCCTATTCCACTTTTATCTGTGCAAAGTAGTGCTTGACTACTAATGTGAATTTTTGGGTGTGGAGAATCTATTTGAAGTTGAATAGTAAGTAGTTGTTGAGTCCAAATATAAGGTTGTGAAGGAGTGTCCTTGCTTATTTTAGAGTGAAAATTGAGATAGTCACCTGAAAGTAACCAAGTTACTAGTTCCCGTCATATTTATTTTTTGGTTGCAGTACAATGTTTCTCCAGGATAAAAAGGTAGCTTTCTTGCTAGGTCTCTAGGTATTCATCTTTCTTATTCCACTTTTATCTATGGAAAGTAGTACCTGACTGTTAATGTGATTTTTTATGTGTGGAGAATCTATTTGAAGTTGAACAGTAAGCAACTGTTTGAATAAAATGTAAGGTTGTGAAGGAGCATCCTTGCTTATTTTATAATTAAAATTGAGATAGTCACCTGAAAGTAACCAAGTTGGTAGTTCCCATTATTTCCGGAAAACTAGTGTCTTTTCAATCTGCTAGTCCCACTAAGATGAGTAGCTATCTTAGAAACAAACAATCAAAGCAAATTGTGATTTCCCTTATGTAGGATAGAAAAGAGAGAAGCAAAGAGGACAAACCTAGATCTTCTGCTTGGCTCCTTGCTTGTTTCTTCTCTCCCTTGATAGAGCTTTCCACTCCTCTCCTACTTGTCCCGCTTTAGAGAATACCTGTAGAGGCAAAGCAAAAAAAAACCATCAAAGCATCTCGATCTATAATACCATAAATGATGCAAAATCAGAAATACATTGACTATACTATTGCATTCACAAATAACAAGATTCATAAATACATGATTATATAGAGGAAAACTCAAATAACTTTATTAAAAATAGAAGAGAGGATTACAAACCAGCTATCTGATCCAGCATCATGCTCCCATCTTCAAAGCCCTCTTCACCTTATGAAAAGCAAGATCACCCAACAATACAATGTCTCTTCTCAAAGATAAACCAACAGCAATTCCTTACAAAATACAAAATTCCAGCCTCTATATCTCTCAGATGAGGGATCCATATATATATGTCTTGGAAGGGTGTGAGTTAGCTTTGGGTTTCTGATTAGTGTCATTCCACTGATAATTATTGGTTCCACTTGGAGATTTCATTGATCTCCTACTCTTCCCTAGGTGAATTCAAAGAGGCGAGTGTCATAGGAGAAGTTTCTAGAATATTCCATGAGCATCCACCTAGCAAACTGTCTCGGCCATTTGTCCATTCTCTCTCATCGCACCCCACAGAAGGCATCTTCAGTATGCATCGCACCTGGTTAGTGTAGTATCTAGTATGCATTGCACCTTGACCAAGGAGCAGTCAGTATCGTCTAGTTTTGGCCAGTTTTGAGTGGTTTTTCAGGTGGAACTTCTGGGAAATGATGTAATTAGTTGACCATGATCCTTTAGGGTATGAAACAACACTTTTAGGGGTTAAAGAGCCCTTGTTTTATCGACATATGTGATTGGGGTTTAAGTGCCCAAATATGTCTATAACAGTTGCCCCCTAAAGCATGAGGTCGTAAATCTTTTGATGTTAGGTGAAATGCTTTATCATGAGGATCTGAGGTACTCAAATTAGAAGGTGACCTGTAGAGGATACAATACAATACACCATCACCATATTATTTTCATGATCTAGCTGAGGCGAGCATTCCCATGCTTAGCTTTATAAATTCATTTTCATGTACATAGAACAGATAATCATCTGCAGTTGCAGACTGGTGATTCTTCATATGAAGGGTCATCGTGCCTGGCTTAGATGACCATCTATGTAGCTTCTGTGTACATTTGATGTCTTTATATTCCTGAATATATCGCAACCTAGACGGATGAAACTAGATCTGGGGTTTTCAAACTTGTTCAATCTTTGCCCGATGTACAAGTCGATCCATGTGAAAAGATGTTCTGAAGTTGAACATGGAAAGACATTACCTGATTACCAGCCAATGATGTAAGCTGTTAACAGGCGTGAGAGGAATCAATGATAATGATAATGACCCTCAAGGTACTATAGTAAAATTCATGTGGTGTGAATATATGAGTCGATGTCGAACACCACACAAAATCTTTTGGTCGAAGACCATTGACGTAAACCTGTCGTCGGAAGTGAGAAACTTGCCATTAAGGCATGCAAGGTTCAAAGTACTGAAAGGGTTGTTTCTAAGTCAACTTCTTGGATAATGAGTTGATGTTGACAAGAAGTGACCCGTCGTAGGAGGGCCTTAATATATCCCACATCTACGACATGAAATGAAGCAAATTATTTTTTCGAGGTGAAAACGATCTCATGATACAAGATTCAGGGATGGTGGTCATGAAAAATGGAGAGTGAAGGTATTGCAGTGGATGAGGCATTAGCTAGGTGGTAAATTCTCTGAATGACTTCTCTTGAACATATTGGTGCCACTAAGATGGATTGGTAGTGTTAACCCCAAAATATGGATGGTGTGGAGGACCAATGGTGATACGACCAGTGAACAGAATAACTCAACCCGCCTCAATCATGGTGATGGAGTGAAAGTGTCATGTTCAAGAGCGCCTACTACCAATGAAGTGCTTCAGGTTTTCTTCCCTTTTTCCCCAGTCACTGCTGACCAGTACCTCTTTATTTTTGTCAAGCTTGAGGAGGATAACATATGCTTGTTCTATAATTTGCCATTTGGGCAAACCTGTCGCTATGTTTTAGCAAGCCTAGTGACAGTGAAGCTCGTTTTTGTCTGGGTGGACAAGTTTGTCGCTATTGTTTTAATGAGTTTAATGACAAGGATAACTCAGTCCTTTTCATGTTTAGAGAGTTTGAAAAGGAACGAAAAGGAAACTCTAGTTGTCCTTTTTCATAGCATAATCCCTTAAGTTCAAAGAAGTATAAAACAATACAAAAGGGATGAATTTTCAATCGCTTTAGCGAGCCAAAAAAGACAAGTGCTCAATATTTTTGTTTGATAATCCCTCAAGTCCCAAAATATTAAAATGTATAGGAGGGATGGTACTTCCCTTTACTTTAACGAGCTGGAAAGGCTAGTAGCTCGACAATATTTTCATATTTAGTGAGTCTAAGAAGAGCTTACAAGAGACTCATTTTTTAGGAACAAGTGATGTTTTCAGGCAGTAGCTGGTTCCAGGTAAGTTTGGAACTTCTCAAAACATGGCAGTGTGAAGAGTGTGGTTAACAGAATCACTTATCACAGTTGTTCCTCAAAAGGGTAAACAATTAAGTGGAAGCATATGATCGGCCAAAAGAATGGAGGTGATGGTAGAACATAACCATGGATCAAAAGGTTGATAGCATGGCAATCACAGAGGTCATTTACTGAAGGCGAGTTTAGTTTTTAATGAGCTTGAACCTTGTGCCAACATGTGCTCAATGGCAGGTTTGTTTTTTAACGAGCTTGAACCTCGCGGAAACATTGCTCGTTTGGTTTGCATGCCCCCAGCATGATGAAAAGGAAAGTCTTTTGTAACCAGATGGAAATCATTGCAGTGAAGTAGGACGACTTCGTCTAGAATAGACAAAGGTGAATGGTGTGACAGACCGGTGTGGCAGACCAATCACATAACCTAAAAGGAAACTTATCTTTACAACTAGGTGCATAAAGGAAAATTAAAGGGAGTAGTACATAAATTGATATTTAATCGTCATGCTCAAGCAACACAGAATTATAATATAGTGGAGGATCTGGCTCAATTGCCATCTGCTATGTCGACACTTGAAGTACTACAGAATTTCCCCTCCCAAAAGCAGGCTTTATTATCAACAATAGGTGGGATTGACCCAATGGATTCAAATCTTGTGGCCTTTAACCATAAAGGATATGAACCTCAGTTACTGGCCCAGCTTCCTTTCCTTATATAAGTAAAATCCCTCAACAAAATTGTTCATCGAACGATCATTGACGAGGGGGTATCTACCTGTCTTATTTCAATGAGTTGCTAGAAAAATTTAGGTTCACCACCTTTCTCACGATCATCAACGACGTTAAAATCTTTCGATGGAAGGACATACACGCCATATGGGATATTAAGTAGCTTGCAAGTTGAACTGGGGGGAAAGACAGTAGAAATTGAAGTCGAGATCATTGATGGAAACCTTGACTACAATATCTTACTGGGAAGGCCCTCGATTTATGCTATGGCTGCTGTTCTGTCAACATATTTTAGAAATATTTAATTTCCCTTCCAAGGAGGAATTACAATCATTGACCAACTAACCTTTTTCCCCAACAATTCACAAGCTACTGGAAGCACTCCATTGATCCATGGAAGTCCTCAATCACTTCAAAATGTCGGAGTAGGTCTTCTAAAAGACCCTTCTTTAATGGGTACTTTTTCCCTCCCACCTCCAAGTAATCTGGTGGCAGTGGCAATAATAGAAAACTGTCACATGATATCTTCTATGTCATCAAAGATTAAGAAGAAGTCTGGCCATTTTGATAGTGTGGATCATCATGAGGTGTTGGACCAAAGCCCCATAGAATCTTTGTAGCAATCAATTTTCTGGGCCTAGGCGGTGAACAGAAATCAACACTCAGCGAGTTTTTGGATAGATAGTTCTCTAGAGTATGGTACCTCTTCTGATCCTTGGTCTCATATACATTCTACAGACAAAGGAACCATTCAGTCAATAATGATAGGAGAGACGCCGTGGGAAGATTACCACCGTTGTTCCCACCTTCAAGATAACAATGAATATTATTCAAGCGACCTTAATCATCCTCCAATTTTTTTATTTTCTATCAAAAATTGTAAAGCAAGAACCCCTGGAGCAAAATTCGAGTCGAGTCTTTCACTTGATCTCATAAAATAACCTTCATTCCATCCACCTCATAACCATGAGTAGTTTGGTGAATGTAATGAAGCTTGGGGGGCATGCACCTAGTTGTAAAGATAAGTTTCCTTGTAGGTTATGTGATTGGTTTGCCACACCAGTCTGTCACACCATTCACCTTTGTCTATTCTGGATGAAGCCGTCCTGCTTCACCACAATGATTTCCATCTGGTTACAAGAAACTCTCCTTTTCATCATGCTGGCGGCATGCAAACCAAATGAGCATTGTTTCCGCAAGGTTCAAGCTCATTAAAAAATAAACCTGCCACTGAGCACATGTTGGCACAAGGTTCAAGCTCATTAAAAAATAAATCCACCTTCAGTAAATGACCTTTGTGATTGCCATGCTATCAACCTTTTGAACCTTGGTTGTGTTCTTCCATCACCTCCATTCTTCTGACCGATCATGCACTTCCACTTGATTGTTTACACTTTTGAGGAATAGTTGTGACGAGTGATTCTATTAGCCACCCTCTTCACACTGCCATGTTTTGAGAAATTCCAAACTTAACTGGAACAAGTTGCTACCCGAAAACACCACTTGTTCCTCAAAAAACGAGTTTCTTTTAAGCTCTTTTTAGACTCACTAAATATGAAAAGATTGCCGAGCTATTGGCCTTTCTAGCTTGTTAAAGTAAAGGGAAGCACCATCCCTCTTGTACATTTTAATCTTTTGGGACCTGAGGGATTATCAAACAAAAAGATTGAGAACTTGTCTTTTTTGGCTCGCTAAAGCGATTGAAAAGTCATCCCTTTCGTATTATTTTATACTTTTTCAAACTCAAGGGATTATGCTACGAAAAATGACTTTTGGATTTTCCTTTTCATCCCTTTTCAAAATCTCTAAACATGAAAAGGACCGAATTATCTTTGTCGTTAAACTCGTTAAAACAATAGCGAAAAACTTGTCCGCCCTGACAAGAACGCGTTTCACTGTTGCTAGGCTCACTAAAACATAGCGATAGGTTTTCCTGAAGGGAAAATTATAGAACAAGCATATGTTATCCTCCTCAAGCTTGAAAAAATAAAGAGGTACTAGTCAACAATGACTGGGGAAAAGGGAAGAAAACTTTGAAGAACTTCATTGGTAGCAGGTCGTTGTTGAACATGACACTTTCACTCCATTACCATGATTGAGTCGGGTTGGGTTATTCTATTCACCGGTCGTTTCACCATTGGTCCTCCACACCATCCATATTTTGGGGTTAATGCTACCAATCCATCTCAGTGTCACCAATATGTTCAAGAGAATTCATTCAAAGAATTTACCATCCAGCTAATGCGTCATCCACTGTAATATCGTCACTCTCATTTTTTCATGACTACCATCCCTCAACCTTATATCATCAGATCGTTTTCACCTCCAGAAAATCATTTGCTTCGTTTCGTGTCATAGATGTGGGATATATTAAGGCCCTGCTATGACGGGTCACTTCTTGTCGACATCACCTCATTATCCAAGAAGTTGAATTAGAAACAACCCTTTCAGTACTTTGAAGCTTGCATGTCTCAATAGCAAGTTTCTCACTTCTGGCGACAGGTTTACGTAAACGGCCTTCGACCGAAAGATTTTGCATGGTGTCCGACATCAACTCATATATTAACACCACATGAATTGTACTGCAATACCTTGACAGTCATTATCATTATTGGTGATTCCTCTTGTGCCTGTTAAAAGCTTACATCGTTGGCTAGTAATCAGGGCATGTTTTTCCATGTTCGACTTCAGAACATCTTTTCACATGGATTGACTTGTACATCGGGTGAATATTGAACAAGTTTGAAGACCCCCAATCTAGTTTCATCCATCCGAGCTGCGATATATTCAGGAATATAAAGACATCAAATGTACACAGAAGTTGCATAGATGGTCATCTAAGCCAGGTACGAGGAACCATCATATGAAGAATCACCAGTCTGCAACTGCAAATGATTATCTGTTCTATGTACATGAAAATGAATTTATCAAGCTGAGCATGGGAATGCCCGCCTCAGCTAGATCATGAAAATAATATGATAATGATGTATTGTATTGTATCTTATACAGGTCACCTTCCAGTTCGAGTACCTCAGATCCTCATGATAAAGCATTTCACCCAACATCAAAAGATTTACAACCTCATGCTTTAGGGGGCAACTGTTATAGAAATATTTGGGCACTTCAGCCCCAATCACATATGTCGATAAACCAAGGGATCTTTAACCCCAAAAAGTGTTGTTTCATACCCTAAAGGATCATGGACAACTGATTACATCATTTCCCAAAAGTTCCACCTGAAAAACCACTCAGAACTGGCCAAAACTGGACCATATGGACTGCTCCTTGGTCAAGGGGCAATGCATACTAGCTGCTACAGTAGCCAGGTGTGATGCATTCTAAAGAGGCCTTCTGTGGGCTGTGATGAGCAAGAATGGACAAATGGTTGAGACAGTTTGCTAGGTGGATGCTCATGGAATCTTCTAGAAACTTCTCCTATGACACTTGCCTATCTGAATTCGCCCAGGGATGAGTAAGAGATCAGGAAAATCTCCAAGTAGAACCAAGAACTATCAGTGGAATGACACTAATCAGAAACCCGGAGCTAACTCACACCCTTGCAAGACATCTATATATGGATCCCTCATCTGAGAGATCTAGAGGCTGGAATTTTGTATTCTGTAAGGAAGTGCTGTTGGTTTATCTTTGAGAAGAGACATTGTATTGTTGGGTGATCTTGTTTTTCATGAGGTGAAGAGGGCTTTGATGCTGGGAGGATGATGCTGGATTAGACAGCTAGGTTGTAATCCTCTCTTCTATTATTAATAAAGTTATTTGACTTTTCCTTCATATAATCGTGTATTTATGAATCTTGTTATTTGTGAATGCAATTGTATGGTCAATGTATTTCTGATTCTGCATTGTTTATGGTATTATAGATCAAGATGCTTTGATGGTGTTTTGTTGCTTTTCCTCTATAGGTATTCTCTAAAGCAGGACAAGTAGGAGAGGAGTGGCAAGCTCTATCAAGGGAGAGAAAAAACAAGAAAGGAACCAAGCAGAAGATCCAGGTTGGTCTTCTTTGCTTCTCTCTTATCTATCATACATAAAGGAAATCACATTTTGATTTGATTTTTTGTTTCTAAGATAGCTACCCATCTTAGTAGGACTAGCAGATCAAAAAGACACTAGTTTTCTGGGTTTGTGATTTCCTTTATGTATGATAGATAAGAGAGAAGCAAAGAGTACCAACCTGAATCTTCCATTTGGCTCCTTGCTTGTTTCCTCTCTCCCTTGATAGAGCTTGCCACTCCTCTCCTACTTGTCCTGCTTTAGAGAATACCTGTAGAGGCAAAGAAACAAAACACCATCAAAGCATCTCGATCTATAATACCATAAAAAATGCAGAATCAGAAATACATTGATCATGCAATTGCATTCACAAATAATAAGATTCACAAATACATGATTATATGGAGGAAAAATCAAATAACTTTATTAATAGTAGACAAGAAGAATACAAACCAGCTATCTGATCCAGCATCATCCTCCCAACATCAAAGCCCTCTTCACCTCATGAACAACAAGATCACCCAACAATACAATTCCTCTTCTCAAAGATAAACCAACAACACTTCCTTACAAAATACAAAATTCTAGCCTCTAGATCTCTCAGATGAGGGATCCATTTATAGATGTCTTGCAAGGGTGTGAGTCAGCTCTAGGTTTTTGATTAGTGCCATTCCAATGATAGTTCTTGGTTCCACTTGGAGATTTCATTGATCTCTTACTCATCCCTGGGTGAATTCAGAGAGGCAAGTTTCATAGGAGAAGTTTCTAGAAGATTCCATGAGCATCTAGCTAGCAAACTATCTAAGCCATTTGTCCATTCTCGCTCATCGCACCCTACAAAAGGCCTCTTCAGTATGCATCACACCTGGCTATTGTAGCAGCCATTATGCATCACACCTTGACCAAGAAGTAGTCAGTATGGTCCAGTTTTAGCTAGTTCTGAGTGGTTTTTCAAGTGGAACTTCTGGGAAATGATGTAATCAGTTGACTATGATCCTTTAAGGTATGAAACAACACTTTTAGGGGTTAAGAGGCCCTTGGTTTATTGACATATGTGATTGGGGTTGAAGTGCCAAAATATGTCTAGAACAGTTGCCCCCTAAAGCATGAGGTCATAAATATTTTGATGTCAGGTGAAATGCTTTATCATGAGGATCCAAGGTACTCAAACTGGAAGGTGGCTTGTATAAGATACAATACAATACATCATCATCATATTATTTTCATGATCTAGCTGAGGCAGGCATTCCCATGCTCAGCTTTATAAATTCATTTTCATGTAATAGAACAGATAATCATCTGCAGTTGCAGACTAGTGATTCTTCATATGAATGGTCATCATCCCTGGCTTAGATGACCATGTATGCAGCTTCTGTGTACATTTGATGTCTTTATATTCCTGAATATATCACAACCCAGATGGATGAAACTTTGTCCGGGGTATTAAAACTCATTCAATCTTCGCCCAATGTACAAGTCGATCCATGTGAAAAGATGTTCTGAAGTCGATCATGGAAAGACATCGCTTGATTACCAGCCAATGATGTAAGCTATTAACAAGCGCGAAAGGAATCATCGATAATGATAATGACCCTCAGGGTATTGCAGTACGATTCATGTGGTGTGAATATATGAGTTGATGTCAAACACCACGCAAAATCTTTTGGTCGAAGGCCATTGATGTAAACCGATCACCGGAAGTGAGAAACTTACCATTAAGGCATGCAAGCTTGAAAGTACTGAAAGGGTTGTTTCTAAGTCAACTTCTTGGATGATGAGTTGATGTCGACAAGAAGTGACCCGTCATAGGAGGGCCTTATTGTATCCCACATCTACGACACAAAACGAAGCAAATGATTTTATGGAGGTGAAAATGATCTGATGATACAATGTTCAGGGATGGTGGTCATGAAAATGGAGAGTGAAGGTATTGCAGTGGATGAGGTGTTAGCTGGGCGGTAAATTCTCTGAATGACTTCTCTTGAACATATCAGTGACACTGAGATGGATTGGTAGTGTTAACCCCAAAATATGGATGGTGTGGAGAACCAATGGTGATATGACTGATGAACGGAATAACCCAACCGACTCAATCATGGTGATGGAGTGAAAGTGTCATGTTCAAGAGCGACCTACTACCAATGAAGTGCTTCAAGTTTTCTTCCTTTTTTCCCCAGTCATTGCTGACCAGTACCTCTTTATTTTTGTCAAGCTTGAGGAGCATAACATATGATTGTTCTATAATTTTCCATTCGGGCAAACTTGTTGCTATGTTTTAGCAAGCCTAGCGATAGTGAATCTCATTTTTGTCTGGGTGGACAAGTTTGTCGCTATTGTTTTAACGAGTTTAATGACAAGGATAACTCAGTCCTTTTCATGTTTAGAGAGTTTGAAAATGAATGAAAAGGAAACTCTAGTAGTCCTTTTTTGTATAATAATCACTTAAGTCCGAAAAAGTATAAAATAATACGAAAGGGATGACTTTTTGATCACTTTAGCGAGCCAAAGAAGACAAGTGCTTGATCTTTTTGTTTGATAATCCCTCAGGTCCCAAAATGTTAAAATGTATAGGAGGGATGGCACTTCCCTTTACTTTAGCGAGCTGGAAAGGCCAATAGCTCAACAATCTTTTCATATTTAGTGAGTCTAAAAAGAGCTTAAAGGAGACTCGTTTTTGAGGAACAAGTGATGTTTTTAGGTAGTCGTTGGTTCCAGGTAAGTTTGGAACTTCTCAAAACATGGCAGTGTGAAGAGGGTGGCTAACAAAATCACTTGTCACAACTGTTCCTCAAAATGGTAAACAGTTAAGTGGAAGCATATGATCAGCTAAAAGAATGGATGTGATGGTAGAACACAACCATGGATCAAAAGGTTGATAGCATGGCAATCACAGAGGTCATTTACTGAAGGCAAGTTTATTTTTTAATGAGCTTGAACCTTGTGCCAACATGTGCTCAGTGGCAGGTTTATTTTTTAAGGAGCTTGAACCTTGCGGAAACATTGCTTGTTTGCTTTGCATGACCCCAACATCATGAAAGGGGATTCTCTTATAACCAGATGTAAATCATTGTGGTGAAGCAGGAAAACTTCATCCAGAATAAACAAATGTGAATGGTGTGAAAAACTAGTGTGGTAGACCAATCACATAACCTACAAGGAAACTTATCTTTACAACTAGGTGCATTCTCCCCAAGCTTCATTACATTCACCAGATTACTCATGGTTATGAGCTGGATGGAATGAAGGTTCTTTTATGAGATCAAGTGAGAGAGTAGACTAGAATTTTGCTCCAAGGGTTCTTGTTTTACAACTTTAGATTGAAAATCAAAAACTGAAGGATGATTAAGGTTGCTTGAATAATCTTCATTGTTATCTTGAAGGTGGGGAGCGATGGTGGTAATCTTCCCACGGTGTCTCTCCTATCATCATTGACTGAATGAATCCTTTGTCTGTAGAATGTATATGAGACCAAGGATTGGAAGAGGTACCATACTCTAGAGACCTATCTATCCAAACACTTGCTGTGTGTTGATTTGTGTTCGCCGCCCATGCCCAATAAAATTGATTACTACAAAGATTCTATGGGACTTGGGGGCAACACCTCGCGATGAGCCACAATATCAAAATGGTCAAAGTTATTCTTAATCTTTGATGAGGTAGAAGATATCATATGACAGGTTTCTATTGTTTCCACTGCAGCCAGATTACTTGGAGGTGGGAGGGAAAAAGTACCCATTAAAGAAGGGTCATTTAGAAGACTTACTCTGACATTTTGAAGCAATTGAGGACTTCCATGTATCAATGGAATGCTTCCAGTAGCTTGTGAACTGTTGGGGAAAAAGGTTAGTTGGTCAACGATTGTAATTTTTCCTTGGAAGGGAAATGCAAGCTTTCTAAAATATGTTGACGCAACGACAACCATAGCATAAATCCAGAGCCTTCCCAATAAGTTATTGTAGTCAAGGTTTCCATCAATGACCTCGACTTCAATTTCTACTATCTTGCCCCCCAATTCAACTTGCAAGTTACTTAATATCCCATATGGCATGTATATCCTTCCATCGAATGCTTTTAACATCATTGATGATCGTGACAAGGTTGGTGAACCTAAAGTTTTCTAGCAACTCATTGACATAATACAGGTAGATGCCCCCTCATCAATGATTGTTCGATGAACAATTTTGTTGAGGGATTTTACCCGTATATGGAAAGCGAGCTGGGCTGGTAACTGAGGTTCATATCCTTTATGGTTAAAGGCCACAAGATTTGAATCTGTTGGGTCAATCCCACCTATTGCTGATAATAAAGTCCACTTTTGGGCTGGGCAATTCTACGGTACTTTAAGTGTCAACATAGCGGATGGCGATTGAGTGAGATCCTCCATTATATTATAATTTTGTGCTGCTCAAGGATAAGGATTAAATGTCGATTTATGTACTACTCCTTTTGGTGGCTTTATAGTTAATTCAGGAATGATGGGTGGCACAACTTCTGATGAAGTTGTTGTTGAACTACTGGGTTGATCTGTAGCCTTGTTGTTTGAGATCTATGGATTCCCATAATCTTTATTCCTTGTCGATATCAAAGCATCATTTTACTATTTTGAAATGGACAACATAAGCACTTGGGATGGGGAAGCATGATCGATAGTAACTAGATTTGTTTTTGGGTTTGGAAACGGATCAGTCTATACCACCGAGGTACTTGAAGACTTGAAAAACTTCATGACCTTAGCTCAAGGTGGAAAATCTCTCATATAATGGTCCTCATCACATATGAAACATGGCTAATTAGGTTTCTTTCACCCAGTAGGGTTTCTAGAATATTTCTTAGGAGTCAAATCTGCTTGTTTCTTCTTTTTGTTTTTCCCTTTCTTCTTTCCCCCTGGTTGCTTTGGTTCCTTGCCCTTGTCAGATGACATGACATTAACCTCTGAGGCAAGAAGTTTTTCATTTGCTTTTTTACTAGAAACTGCAAGGGCTTTATCAGATGGAGCCTTTGCAGTTTGCATACTTGAGGTGCCAATCATGCCATCTCTGGCATGAGAGTCCGTGTTTGATTTAGGAGGGGGAGGAATGGAAAATTCTAGTCTAGGAGTGTTGGGGATTTTGTCATAGAGTGTGCCAGACTGAGTATAGACCATGTCTAAATATTGTACATGAGCAATGACTTGCTCTTCAGTGACAACTCCTCCCTTGGCCACATCTTCTGTAACAGAAGGTAATAATGACTTAATAAACCACTCAGCTAGAAGCTGATCGGGAACATACGTCTTTACCATTCAAAGACGACATCACCACTCATGAATTTGATCAGATATGTGAGTGGGTGTTGTCTGTTTAAATTTGGTAAGGAGTTATGTTCCTGTTTTGTACCTTATGGGTAATTGAAAGTGGGTTAAAAAGGTAGTGGCGAGGGTGCTGAAGTTGTCAAATGAAGCTCTAGACAATTCAATGTACCATTTCGTTGCTGGACCAGTTAACATTCACTGAAAAAGGCAAAGCCTAATTGAATCATCATTGAGGGTGTTAGATGAACACCACAAATGAAAAGTCATTACGTGATTCAATGGATCTTCACCCGGATTTCCATTGAATTTAGGAATATTAGAGGGAAGTTTATGAGGAATCGCTGGCCACCAAGGGGTGTAAGCAATTGGATCATTCGTTAGCTGGTTCAGATATGGTAATTCTAAAGTTGCTACAAAAGGCAACTGTTGATTTAGGTTTAGCGAAGCATACTCAGGATAAGATGGGATTGTCTGAGTAGTAGGTCTTTTCATATTAGCATAATGTATCTGATGTTGATAACTTTGATAAGGTTGATGGGCATAACCATTATAGTATGGTTGTTGATAACCGTTTTGAAAATACGGTTTCCCATTACCTGCAAAGATTTGCTGCTCAGGTCCTTGGTAAGCTTGTTGGAATTTCAGTTGTTCATATTGTACCAGCCATGGTTGTTGGACCATTTGCTGTTGTCCAATACTAGATGTTTGACCAAGATGAGGGGTGATAGTACCCATTTGAGCCTGAGTCATTCTAGTTAAGGAGGCACTAATCTGAGGTCATGATTGAGCCTTGGAGACAAGAGGCTATTGTATTATGACCTGAGAGACTTGAGGTTGACATACAATAGGAAGCGCTTGTACTTGCGACACAGTCACAATAACAGGTGTAGTGGGAATGTTTGACACAAGTTGATTTGGTTGCATTGAATATACAACTCTTGGCTGTTGAGGAAGTATTGATATCCAACCACTGGATTTAATTCCAGTTTGACCCAAATTTTGTTGTGAACTCTCATATGGTTTTTCTCCATGAGGGAACAATGAAAAAGCATACTGCTCCCCATATGGCGCAAATCTAGTGTTCAAAGGATAGACTAGTCTCTGGAGATTGGACTGCCCAAATTGATATTGATGTGTAGGATCAATTTGTTGAGTTTCAACATAAGAAATTGTAGATAGGATTCCAGATGAGCAAATAGGGATAGACCATGCCGTCGAAACAGTCCTTGGGTGGACTCTATCTAGCGGTTGATAAATAGTTGGGATAGATGGTATACCAGCAAACATTGTCAGATAGCAGAAGGAGGTTCTACTATTGCTGTATCAGATGACACAGTCCTAGATGTTGATGGTTTCTCAAAAATATTTAGTCTATCTAAAATATTTCCTAGCGATTTGATAGGAACTTGCGATGAAGGGTGATTAAAAGAAATAACTTTAGTAGTAGAAGGATATAGGTGGATACCAGTTCCAAAATGCAATGGGGTACTGGATGGAAGATCCTCTACATCCCTTCTATAGCAATCAGTTCAGGTGGAAGAGGTAGACTGTTAGGTCTATAAAATATTTCCAGAGCCAAAGAAGGTATAGATTCTATAGTAACAAACATTGGAGGGGTGACACCTTCTGAATTTTGGAACTCAACTTCCAGATGTTCAGGTAAGTGAACTTCAGTTTTTGGATCAGCCCTAGATGGGGGTGGTTTAGGGATACAAGTGTTTACCATTACACTAGGATCAGTTCTATTTTCCTCTTGTAACTGCGGAACTTCTTTTGTAAAGGCAGATGTACCAGAAATGACTGGAGTAACTGGAGTCTCTAATGATGTTGAAACACAAGTCTTAAATAAACCAGGAGAATTCGACTCAGTTAAATGAGACCATTTTTCTCGGAATGGTTTTGTTTATGGAGCCAAAGATGGTTGACTCGCTAGTCTCCATTAACGACCGGGTTTTGATTGACTTTCTTCCATGATAGTGGATTACTTGATCAACTCAAAAATTAAAGGGAAAAATTTATTCGGAATTAAACAAATTTTATGACGCTTTGACACAACTTTGCTTTTTCAATTTTTAAGAGTCGAGAAAAAGCTAAAGATGATTCTAGTCGCCTTTGATTTTTAAGAGCCCGAAGTGACAAGTTCTCAGATGGACCTTTTCTTTTAAGGAGTCGAAAAGGAATGAAAGTGACTACTCCAGAAATCTAGATAGAGGGATTACTGAACCAATCACAAAACTACAATATACACCTTGGTGGTAAATTAAAGAGAAATTACCAAGGACTTTACGTACTACAGTCAATATTTCCAAATGCATGTGTTCAGTGCATTGCGATCGATAGGGTGGCAGACATAGCTTCCTATGGATAAAGGATATCAGCCTTTTGTGGTCTCCCAATATATACTTGACTGTATGGGAAACACAAGTCTGTACTAGCACTTGTCGTATCAAAGAGGAGGAATCACCCAACCTTCAATGAAAATGACAGTTACCAGGTTTTACGACACTGGAACACATCTCTAGCCTAGACTTCTAGATGTGTTGCGTTAGGTTCCAAAGCATTTTTATGTTCATTGAGATTTATTTTAGAGTTAATCTTGTTTAGAAGTTTGTCTTTCAAGGTTCACCGGGAAATGTAGATGTAAAATTCCTAAATATGCAATCTAAAATGATAAAAAATCGTTTATTTTCTTTTAGCAATGAAAATCCTAGCTACTAATGAAAGAAGATAACGATTCTTTCAACAGAGAGCAAAGACCGCACACTAAATACACTTTTCCTAAATCATTTTCTGCATACAGTCTAAATGCAAATGCACATGCATGTATTTGTTTTTCCGTTTCCTTAATGTGAGAATGCCAAAAAGGAAAACTAAGTACAGATCTGAATTATTTTCTTCAAAGCGACATTTCAATAATTTCTTTTCAAAATGAAAGGAAGACTAAAACGACACTTTCAATTTCGAATGGAAAACTGCTTTCAACACTTCAAATCAAATACAATGACAAAAGTACAATCGACTATCCAGAGGAGGAAGACTTTATGACACTCTTCTTCTTGACCCAAAATGACAGTTATGACACTTTTGAATCAAAAAATGGCAGTTCGATTAAGCTACTTTTGACAAAGAAGGACTCTAAATGATGAAAAATACATAAAAAACATTTACAAATCCTAATCAATGGAGGATGAATAATGTAAAGGAAAGAGGCTTTAGCAATGAGGTACTGATTATAAGTAGCAATACTACTGAATAGAGCTGAAAACAAGGAGGAAAAAACCAAGTTCCAAAGAGAGAAACAATATTACTCAATCATCGCACCTGTCCTTAAGGGAAACAAGGATGCTTCTCACCTACAACAAACAGTAGGTGAGATGCATACAGTTTACTAGTTACAGACAGTGCGATGGGCCAGGGAGCAAAACTGAGTTGGGTTTTTCCTCAAAATTTGCAGCTAAGTTCATTATTTCAACTAAGCTATGATAGATAGTAAAAAACAAATTACAGGGGTATGATCTTAGGAGGTTATTGAGCTACCACAAGGGCACTTAGGATGTTTGCAAGTTAGATGTTCAGTTCATAAACTAACCCGGAGATTGACTGAAGAAGAATTCATCTACTTTGCACTTGCATAGAAAGAAAAGTTCGAAGGCTAGTTGGCTAACTTCATGCTCCGTCCGTAGTTTATAAAGCAAACAAAAATAACAAACAAACAAACTAATCACTCCCTAGTGGAGTCGCCACTAGTTTTCCTGGAAACAAAATGGTGACTCTACTGGAGAGTGATTAGTTTGTTTGTTTGTTATTGTTTTTTGCTTTATAAACTACAGATGGAGCTTGAAGTTAGCCAGCAAGTGCAAAGTAGATTAATGCTACTTCAGTCAATCTTCGGGCTGGTTTATGAATTGAACATCTAACTTGAAAACATCTTAAGTGCCCTTGTGGTAGCTCAATAACCTCCTAATATCATACCCCTGTACTTTGTTTTTACTGTCTATCATAGCTTAGGTAAAATAATTGAACTTAGCTGCAAATTTTGAGCAAATACCCAACCCAGTTTTGCTCCCTGGCCCATTTCACTATCTGTAACTGGCAGCCTGTATGCATCGCACCTCTCGTGTGTTGCAGTTGAGATGCATCCATGTTTTCCTTAAGAACAAGTTCGATGACTGAGTGATACTATTTCTCTCTTTGGAAATTGGTTTTTTCCTCCTTGTTTTCAGCTCTATTCTGTAGTTTTGCTGCATATGATCAGTATCTCATTGTTGAAGCCTTATTTCTTTATATTATTTAGCCTCCATTGATTAGGATTTGTAATTTTTTTTATGTATTTTTCATCATTTACAGTCCTTCTTTTTGAAGAGTAGCTTAATCGAACTGTCATTTTTTGATTCAAAAGTGTCGTAATTGTCATTTTGGGTCAAGAAGAAGAGTGTCATAAAGTCTTCCTCCTCTAGATAGTCGATTGTACTTTTTTCATTGTATTTGATTTGAATTGTCAATATTTGAAGTGTCAAAAGCAATTTTCCATTCGAAGTCGAAAGTGTCATTTTGAGTCTTCCTTTCATTTTGAAAAGAAATTGTTGAAATTTCGCTTTGAAGAAAATAGTTCAGATCTATACTTAGTTTTCCTTTTTGGCATTCTCACATTAAGGAAACAAAAAAAAAAATACATGCATCTTCATTTGCATTTATACTATGTGCGAAAGATGATTTAGGAAAAGTGCATTTAGTGTGTGCTCTTTGCTCTTTGTTGAAAAAATCTTAACCTTCTTTCCTTAGTATCTAAGGTTTTCATTGCTAAAAGAAATAAACGACTGTTTATCATTTTGGATTGCATATTTAAGAATTTTACATGTACATCACATGGTGAACCTTGAAAGACAAACTTCCAAACAAGATCAACTCTAAAATAAATCTCAATGAACATAAAAATGCTTTGGAACCTAATGCAACACATCTAGAAGTCTAGGCTAGAGACGTGTTCTAGCATCGTAAAACCTGGTAACTATCGTTTTCATTGAAGGTTGGGTGATTCCTCCTCTTTGATATGACAAGTGCTAGTATAGACTTGTGCTCCCTATACCGTTGAGTATATATTGGGAGACCACAATAGACTGATATCCTTTATCCTTAGGAAGCTATGCCTGCCGCCCTATCGATCACAATGCACTGAACATAGCATTCGGGAAGATTGACTGCCATGCGTAAAGTCCTTTGTAATTTCTCTTTAATTTACCACCAAGGTGTATATTGCAGTTTTGCGATTGGTTTGGTAATCCCTCTGTCTAGATTTCTAGAGTAGTCACTTTCGTTCCTTTTCCACTCCTTAAAAGGAAAGGTCCATCTGAGCAATTGTCACTTCAGGCTCATGAAAAATTGAAGGCAACTAGAGTCATCTTTAGCTTTTTCTCGACTCTTAAAAATTGAAAAAGCAAAGTTGTGTCAAAGTGTCATAAAATTTATTTAATACTGTATAACATCCCTATTCCTTCGTTGATCTTAGGTTGAGATAATGGAGTCCACCAATCAAGGGATCCTTTTTGGGGGGAATCATAGTCCTTTCTCTTCTTGGGGAGATATTGGTGCTCTGTATATGGCTACATTGTCTCTTCCAGGAATCACAATTGGCCTACCAGTATGGCTATTCTCGATCTCTGTCATTCAAAACACTGTAATTTCTCAATAATCGAATCAGCAACCAGTTGACACTGAAGTTGACCCTTCTCCCTCTACATTTTTTTCTCCCTCCCCTTCTTCCTCTTCACTTGGTGAAAATAGCGATGCTAGTATCTAGGTGATTAAGAAGAAGAAGAAGAAGAAAGGGAAGGAGAAAAAGAAGAAGTTACTTAAGCAAGGGGGCAACCATACTGTATCTGGTGAAAATCCGCACACCAAATTTTCCAAGCCCAAATCTCCATGCATAATTTGCAAACGAAACCATTTTCATCGAGATTGTCCCTACATTCCGCAAATCTTGAGAGAATCGTATCCCCGTTCACACCATCTGGCGTCATCAACCTCTGGTGATCAAGTTGACAACACACCATAAACTAGTGAAAATGAAGTCAATGGACAAAAAGGAAAGGTCAAATTTCCATGTAGGTTGTGTGAAGGCGATCATGCTCTTCACCATTTTCCTTTTTTGGACGAAGCCAAAAATATCTTGGATAACCATCCTACTTCACCGCAGTGACTACCACCTGGATACAAGAAACTCTTACCAAGTCCATCGCTAGTTGAAAATCCGACTGACATAACTCAATCATTGGTTGAAATGCCTATCATTGAAAGTAAACCTTCTGAGTCCATACCGGACCAAATTCAATAGGTCGAGATGGAAATTGACCCAGTCTTGCTGTCAGAAGGTCCACTTTCAAATGATACCATTTCCAAAGAGAATGAGAATGACACCATTCAAATTCTTTTTGTTAATACATAGTCTGATGAACTTAGGGGCAATCCACCCGTTTCTTTACAACAGGAGGAAAGTTCCCCAGTTCAAGAGGTTCATTTAGCTTTTTATTCGGTACCTTCTCTGAGCAGTCTAGTCGTTTCCTTCGATTGGAATCAACTAGCAAGACCCTACCTTCCATCTAGTGTACCATTCCGGATCATAGTACAAGTGTACAAAATGATTGTGTCTGGCACTATCATAGATGAAGGGGCTTCAATGAGTATCCTTCCCTCAACTACCTGGAAAGTGCTTGGTTCACCATTGCTTGCGCCTATCACACAAAATTTGTTAGGCTTTAACAAAGGAATCAGTCGACTGTTAGGAATCCTTCCGAATTTGCCAATAACTTTGAAGAGGAAATCCATTCACTTGAACGTAATGGTAGTCCAAGGACCATTAGATTACAATATACTTATTGGACGTGACTATATATATAGCATGGAAACTATTGTTTCCAAACTCTTTCGAGAAATGTGTTTCCCGCATGAAGGCAGAATGGTACAGCTTATCAACCAGCTTTCATTTCCTGGTTCGAGTATAGCTACAAGTCAAACATCATCCTTGAATGGTCTCTTTGCATCAAGAATGTCTCTTCAACCTTCATTTCATCCACCTAATTATTGCAAGTAGTTCGGTGAATGTAATGAAGTTTAGGGGGCATGCACCGTGGTCTACTTCAGCAGATGAACCCAGATGAAAAGATAGATTTCCTTGTAGGTTATATGATTGGTCTGAAACACCATTTCCTTGTAGGTTATGGGATCAGTCTCAAACAATTATTTCATCATAGTTTATGTGATTGGAAGCTCACACCATTCACCTTTTTCTATTTCGATGGGCAGAGTCATGGAAGTGTTTTTTGTCTAGCCACTGACAGAAACAATCCTGCCTAACCACAAGGACTTCCATAAGGTAACCTGGAAACTCTTCTTTTCTCCATGTCTGGGGGCATGCAAATCTTTTTATGCAAGCAAAAGATGACAAATTTCATTTTTTAGCTTTGTAGCATTTTTAGCTTTTTAGAATTTTAGTGTCAACTTCTTAGGTTAGGCTATTGGTCCAGAAACGCCTGCATACAGACAAACCAAAGGAAGGATTTTGCCTCGACGGAGGACAAAAACATGCTACCTAACCTTAGTAGTTCCTTAGCTTTTAGTGTAGTTAGGTTTGTAGTTTGGTCATTTCTAGCCTGCATGAAAAGGCAATGAGAAAAGTTTCGTATGGTGCAAGCTCACTAAGAAATGAACCAACTAATAAGAGACATCTTTAAATGACTGGCATGAGAATTGCTTCCATAAGGTTCAAGCTCGTTAAAAAATAAACCTGCCACTGAGCACATGTTGGCACAAGGTTCAAGCTCATTAAAAAATAAACCCACCTTCAGTAAACAACCTCTGTGATTGCCATGCTCTCAGCCTTTTTGAACCTTGGTTGTGTTCTTCCATCACCTCCATTCTTCTGACCGATCATGCGCTTCCACTTGATTGTTTACCCTTTTGAGGAACAACAGTGATGAGTGATTCTGTTGGCCACCCTCTTCACACTGCCATGTTTTGAGAAATTCCAAACTTACCTAGAACCAGATGCTAACCGAAAACACCACTTGTTCCTCAAAAAACGAGTTTCTTTTAAGCTCTTTTTAGAATAGCTAAATATGAAAAGATTGTCAAGCTATTGGCCTCTCTAGCTCGTTAAAGTGAAGGGAAGTGCCATCCATCCTATACATTTTAATCTTTTTGGACCTGAGGGATTATCAAACAAAAATATCGAGCGCTTGTCTTTTTTGGCTTGCTAAAGCGATCGAAAAGTCACCCCTATTATCACTCAGGTTGTTCCACAAAACTTGTGAGAAAAGGGAATACGGCCGACGTATTATTCTAGCTTCATAGATTCTCTTAAATTCTTTCTCAATCAAAGGGAGCAGCACAGGGTTGACCCTCCTAAGTTTCTGTTTGAAAGGTTGTTGGTTTTCATTGAGAGGTATCGTGTGTTGGATGACTGTTGTGTCATAAGACTTTAGGTCCTCATAACTCCATGCAAAGAAATCTTGAAATTATTTAAATAGTTCAATATACTTGATTTTTTGGTGGCAGAGCTTTGGAAAATTTTATCATTTTGGGATTTTCTGTAGTTCCTAAATTACAGTCCTCAATTTTTGTGTTTAATGGCTGCATTTTAGGTTTCCTAGAGATGTCATTTGAGTCAAAAATGTCCTCTAAAGGAGTGAGGCTTGTAGGTAGGAAATTATCCTTCAACTCAATGACTTCACATTCTCCTGCAATTGCATCCTCACCCTCTTTTTTATGAAGTTCCTATAAATCTATTTTGGTAAACTTAGTGGGATGTAGAATTTGGTTTGTTGTTTCAACAGAGATATGTGTTTCAATTTTGTCTATTTGATTGCTTTCATCTATTATGTTGGTATCTATTTTTTTGCTTGAGAACTCCTCTTTCAAAGTCAGGAAATTGTTGATTTGTGTGTCATTTTCAAACACCTACCAGTTTTTGACATTATCTGGTACAACAGGTCTGTGTTTGATTTCGGAAGTGAATCAGTGATTGGGCTTAAATGGCAATTTCCAAGTGCTTGCAAAGGTTGCTAGACTATGAGCATGCAAATTTTGATTCCTTGGAATCTTGGTCAATTGGCCTTCAAGAAAGGTGTTGAGAGTTTCCATTGTAGCAGCTCTGTATGATCTCAGCCTAAGATCATTTGTAATGAAGTTACCCTTTATTTGTTGAATGATGAGGTCAAAATCTCCCAAAATTGATATTCGAGCTGCCGCTATGCTTTTTATCACTTTGAGCCCTAAGAGGAGGGCTTCATATTCGGCCATGTTGTTAGTGCATCTGAAATTCAATCTATATGCATGTCCCTCAGCATGGTCATCCTTCATATTGTGTATCCAAACCCCTGCCCCTACTCCTAGCTTATTAACAGATCCATCAAACTCTAGATACCATAGGTTTTCTTGATTTGAACTGGTATTAGGAGCTTTTTCAACTTGCTCAGCAGGAATAGTTAGATTTTCGGTCTCATGGGATTCCTCATGTGTGACTGTCAATTCATTGTTCTCCAAGACTTCTTGAATCTGAACTGTGGATTCTTTGCCTAGGAATTCATCTTGACTTAAAGCCACAATTTTAATATCAGTTGGGGTTTGAATCGCGGTGTTTTACAAGATAAAAGAGTCCATGTCTGAATGCATAGAATAAATGGGAAAGTTTTGGGGTTTTTCTTGACTACTTACCACATACTTCATCAAAGTTTCTCGGTATAGCCTCTTAGGCTGGCCGAAGATTGAGATAGTGGCATAAGACATGTCTCGTTGCAAATATCCTTGTAGCTTGGCACCCTAGGATCTAGATAACAACATTCCATACTTGGGTGGAATATCAGCTACCACCACATCCATCAAAATTGTCTTGGCTAGATATTGGACTAATGACACACACAAATCCTTGATTAAGCCTAGACACCTGACGTGACTGGAATCAAAAGAAAATAGGTCTTTGTATGGCCTGGTGATATCTAGGTCCAACTTCTCCATGACAGATTTTGGCATTAGATTATGGGAAGCTCCCAAATCAAACATTGCATTGTGAAGCACCTTGTCATGAATGTTTAAAATTAAATAGAAGGGAGGGACCCCTCCATCTACTAATTTACCATCTGCTTTAGGGCCAAATATAAGTTCTGGTTGATCATCAAGGATATTCACTGAGTCTTTGTTTTATGAAATTTGTAATGATCTACTGATTTGTTATCTAAAAACTTCATGCCTAGCCAGTTCAGATAATGGGATGGATACTTTTAACTTACTTATTTTAGCCTCCATATTAAAGGGTTTTTCTATTTGTATTTTGACATTTTGGGCAACAAGGTTGTGTTTTTCAACTAAGTTTTCAACAACTGCCTCTTTTACTGGAATGCTACGATGAACTGGAGATACTTGAAAAATATCTTCCAAAGGTTCCTCTACAATCTCTCTGAGTGGAGAAACAGATGTAGGGTGTTGTTTTCATTTATCTTTGTCTGAAACATCTTCAACTGTTGGACAATTTGGATTGGAAGTTGATTTAGGGATAATTGGTATATGAAAGTCCTTGAGTTTGGTTTTGGTAGGTTTCTTGATTGTCTTCTTCTTGGCATCATCAGGGATGTCTATTCTTCTACTTCTCAAGTTGTACTGCTTGTGGACTTCATACACAACTGTATCATACCGTTGCTTAAAATCCAAGGATTCCCCTGATTTCATTTGAAACTGACTAAGAGTATGAGCCTCTTGATCTTCTTGAGTTAGGGAAATTGGTTGTCCACTATTGAGATCCATTAGGTTAATGTGGGGGTCCTCTGTTGGTTCACTAGATGTGGAGGCTTCTCCATAGTTTTCTTGGAAGGGGGGCCTTATGTTTTAGTCTGGACCAACTTTTCCTACATTGGGATTTTGATTTTTTCTAAAGTTCAGATTTCTTGCATTGCTGTTTGGTTGGCCTTCCCATGAAGAGTTCCTCTCAATAGTTTCCTCTCTATCTCCCAGCCTGTCCATGCCTTTAATGATTGCATCAAGTTTTTGTTCAAAGGTAGATGGTTCTTCTTTGAAAGTTGTTCTCCTCTCAGATCTAGTTTGATTTCGTTTAGAAATCAGATTGGCTTCCACGCTCACAGCTATGCTCTGCATATCTTGAAGGCTAGGAGGAGCTCTCTCCCTGAGCTGGTAAGCCATGTCTGAGTCAAATCCATCAGGGAATTCGATCAATGCTAAGTCTGGTGGTGGTCTAAGATTTACTGGAATAGCGAGGTACGTATTGTTGAACCTGGCACAATAATCTTGGACACTTTCCTATGGGTATCTCTTCAAGTTCTCATATTCTGTTAAGATGTGTAAAGGGTCTTTTTTCTTTTCCCACCTATTCAAGAAATTATGATAAAGGGCATCTGGATTAGTTATCGTTTTTGCAGGGAGTGACCTAAACCAGGTCCTTACATCACCAGTTAAGCTCTGGACAAAAATTTTCATCCTGACATCATCATCATAAATCTCATAGATTTCAAAATAGTCTGTCATCTTCTTGGTATGTTGTTGAGTAGTGTAAGTGCTAGTACCATCAAAATAGGTAATTTTTCCCTGAAAATCCTGTGGCATAGCCCCTGGATTAGCAGCCAACTGCAGGGGAGCATATAGATTTGCCATATTAGTAGGGAAAATTGGGACAACTGGAAGCACAGGGGTAGCAGATGAGATAAGTGCTATGGATGGAGGGGTGGAAAAGATATTTTGGAGTGATAAAGGTGAACTAGAAGAAGCTACATCAATAGGAAGAAAGGCTTGAGATTTTATTGTAGTAGGTTGAGTTTGAATAGGTTTCTGCTGCGGTGTTTCAAGATTTGAATCAGCAGAACTCTCTTGATTTTCAGGTCTCCTAAGGCTCTTAGGAATCAAATTTGGATTGTCAAAAATAGCTGGAGGATTTGAGTTTGGGTTTGACCTAGTGTAACAAGTTTTCTTCTTTGGAGCCAGCTTCTAAAGTATATATTTTGGGTTTTTTCTAGGAATATTTGGAGGATACAAGTTTTGACAATATCTTGAAGGAAGCTCCTAAAATGTAGGAGGAGTTGGGCTTTCCTTCAGGTAGGTTTGAAACAAGGATGGCCAAACAAATATTTGAGACAACTGTTTAAAATCTAAAGCTAAACTAGAGTTAGACTGAAGTAGCTTTTATTTACCCTTGTGATTGCATAGCAAAGATAGTTTCAAAGGCTGCCTAGCTAACTTCAGGCTCCATCTGTAGCTTTAGAGATTAGATAGTAGTAACAGACATTCATTCAGTTCCCCAACGGAGTCACCAATGATGTTATCACTCAGGTTCTTCCCCAAAACTTGTGACAAAAGGGAATACAGCCGAGGTAACCACTAACCAATATTTTAGATGCAATTTCTAGCCCAAAGTGCATCCAGAGAGGGCTCTCTCTTTATAATTTAACTTTTCTTTCTTGACGTTTTTTTTATGATAGTTATGATGTGCAGAGTTTTGTTTTAAGTTTTTTTGGATGGTGATTTTAAACAGAGCTGGGATGCAAGTCTGAAACAGTTTATTCCATTGGGCAAATGGAGTCTATAAAGATGGACTGCTGAGTACGTTTCTATGATAAAGGGCAATACCACAGAGCAAGATAATCAGTTTTGGAACAATATTGAAATCTAGAAATTGATGGAATGTAAGCCATTGGGTGAAGGGAAGTCAAGAATCCTTCATCATGATGGCAGAGGGAAAGTGCATGAATATTATCAAGGAGCAGTAAAGAATTCCTTGGCAATTTTCAAAGTGAAAGAATCAGTAGAAACAAAAGCATCTAAGAATTCCTATTTATCCTAATTCTGAAGAAAACATAAATAACAACAGGAATTGAACACGGAGTGTATTTAAACAAGTTCTGGGCTATTCTTTTTCCCTATTACTAAGATTATGAAACATATATGAAATTTGCAAACATAGAAAACACAAAACATAGTTTAGAACTACTTATTGATCCATAGAAAGACAGGAATTCTGTAGCGGAGCCCAGAACATCAAATCCACATCCAGACGGTCCAGCCTTTGTATTAAAAAATATCACAGCTATAGCGTGGTCCAAAGAGGAAAATCACCAACCCCGAATACATTCCTTGGGGAGGTATTTATACAAAAAGAGAGTTACAAAATATCTTGTGGATAAGATATGAAGCAATAACTTCCTTCACCTACTCTAACAAGGGAATAAATGTAGAAATATATGTAGGAGTAATTGTGGCTGTGCTGTCTGCTTTAACTGATAAGATATTTTTGACTTTTTAATTCAGGAAGTCGGCTGGTAGCTGTGTCTTTACTTTGCATTCCTGCGTTGTTGTTCTGATTCTTTCACTTGCTCTTGATTTTGCTTTTGTTGGCATTATGGCACAGGTTTGGAGCTATGGCACAGGTGTTGTCCTTGATGGCAACCTTCTTTGGCATCAAATCTCAGTTCAAGTACTCAGAAAGTAGAAAAAGACATATACGCAGGTTCATCTAGACGAAGGCGTGTATACACGCGGGTTACACATTACAAAAGCGCGTATATGTTGAGGATCACTCTTTTGGTCCATGGCAGTTAGATCTTGGAACTTGAACCTATGTTTTGGACCATGGCGTCTCGTCAGATGAGTTGATCCCTAGTTTTGGGTTCATGGTATTGAAATGTTATGGTTTTGGACCATGGTATTGGGTAAGGCCTAAGGCTATAAAAGAGGAATGAGATCTTGTGAAAAATAATCATCTGAATTATTATTGAAGATCTGATAAAGCACTAGAGCTGGTATATTGGGTGGTGATGCAGATCTGGATCTGAAGGAAGGAGGAACCTTAGCGCAAAAGGAAGGATAAGGTCTATTCATGGGTCATAATATTTAAGCCTAAATGATAGTATCTTTGTATGATTTTGATCTGCTAGATGTGGCACTTGTTTGATCTATAAGTCTGAAAATCTGGGTTAATTAGTGATTGAATATCTGGAAGAGTGTGTTGTCCTTTATAGATCTGTACGCAGGTTCAGTGAAGTAAAGGCACGTATACACGTAGTTTAGGTGAAGTGAAGGAGCGTATACACAAGTTGTTCCATACGCAGATGCGTACGCACGCAAGTTGCAGACTGTTGAAATTGCGTATATGCTTTAAGTTGTGATCTAGCTGTTTCTGCTCATTGCTGCTGTGTTCTGGGTTCTGGTGTGTGGTTTCTGGTATTGTGTTTTGGCTACAACTGGCAGAGAAGTATCTACTTGATTTCAGATCTAGTTAGTGAAAAGGAGTTTGGATGATGAATAATTAATGATTGTTTGATGTTCATGGATCCAGTCTGAAAATTGATGAAACGTGGTCCCTGGAAGAAAGAGAAGGTTGTATCCTTCTGTAGGCCAGCACCTACGTACTAGTATCTTGGCTAGTGCAAGAGCTAAGGGGGTTGTAGCTCCCTTCCAGGAGAGTCTGGAAAACGAGAGAGGGTTGTAGCACTCTGTAGGTTGCAGCCTGCATACTGGTAAAAAGACTGCACCAGTATATTGTAAAAGAAGTTTCTAATTGAAAAGAAGATAGAGACGAATTGCAGTAGGTGGCTTTCACCCACATTGGGTTTCCACCTTATATCTTGTGTTCTTGTGTGTGATTGTTTCTCTGCTCCGTTTTACTGTCTCTGTTTACTGTTATTTGATTCTGCATCACAGATTAACAATCATCATCAGAAAGATTAAGTAAAGTAAAATCTTGCTTTGTATACGCGTGTTTCCTTCTGCATAATCGCGTATATACGCAGGTTAATTAAACTGAAGTAGCGTATATCAGTTGTTTTGAGCAAAGGAATAATTACCTTGATGATACTGATTCACCCCCCCCCTCTCAGTATTATTTCCAATAACTAGTATCAGAGCAGGTCCTTCTGAAGAAGCTTGATCACTTGAAGGAAGATCTTTCATCATGAGAAACTACGAGAGGGAAGCGTCAATCAGGCCATCGGTTTTTGATGGGACAAACTTCGTATATTGGAAGGTAAGAGTCACTGCCTATCTTCAATCTCTGGGTACTGAAGTATGGGATATCATCGATACAGGGTA